>WNWK01019033.1:0-38669 GCA_009830355.1 Cherax destructor | reverse complement strand
GGAAGAAGAGAGGAGGGGGACCATACCATACATGTGGCTTCTCTAAACCTGGGCGGGGCGCCCACCCTCACGCCCAGCCTACAACGCTGCTCGCTCGCCCACGCCCACGCCAAGGGCGTCATCTGTGAGAGGTGGGCTGTCTGGTGCTTGTTCCACCTCGCAGTGGGGGAGGGGAGGGGAGAAAGGGGATATTCTCGCTCTTATAAAAGTGTAAATAAAAGGATCTTTAGGAAGCACTGATATTTTTATAAACACATTCTTGCCCAGCTTCCCTTCAACATTATAGCTACCATAACCCACCCTCCCCCCAGTATAGAAAGTCTGGAGTCACCCCTGCTGTGTGTATGTGTGTACTCACTTATATGTGGTTGCAGGGGTCGATTCAAATTTTCCCTCCTCTTCACTGGTCGCAACTAGGTCTACTCTCTCCCTGCTCCATTAGCTTTATCATACCTCTTCTTAAAGCTATGTATGGATCCTGCCTCCATTACATCACTCTCCAGATTGTTCCACTTCCTGACAACTCTATGGCTGAAGAAATACTTCCTAACATCCCTGTGACTCCTCCGAGTCTTCAACTTCCAGTTGTGTCCCCTTGTTGCTGTGTGACATCTCTGGAACATTCTGTCCCTATCCACCTTGTCAATTCCTCTCAGTATTTTATATGTCGTTATCATGTCGTCCTTATCGCTCCTGTCTTCCAGTGTCATCAGGTTGATTTTCCTTACCCTCTCCTCGTAGGACATGCCGCTTAGCTCCGGGACTAGTCTTGTTGCAAACCTTTGCACTTTTCCTAATTTTTTGACGTGCTTGACCAGGTGTGGGTTCCATACTGGTGTTGCATACTCCAAAATGGGACTGACGTCTTGAAGGATTCCTTACTTAGGTTTGCCAGGCGTCAATATGCTGCAGCAGTTATTCGGTTGACGTGCGCCTCAGGAGACGTGCTCGGTATTATACTCACCAAAAGATCCTTTTCTTTGAGTGAAGTTTGTAGTCTTTGGCCTCCAAGCCTGTAATCTGTCTGCAGTCTTCTTTGACTTCCCTAATCTTCATGACTTTGCACTTGGTGGGGTTAAACTCCAGTTGCTGGACCAGGCTTGCAGCCTGTCCAGATCTATATGTAGTCCTGACTGATCCTCATCCGATTGAATTCTTTTCATTAGTTTCACATCGTCTGACCTTTCCGTAATGTCATTCACATATACCAGAAACAGCACCGGTCCTAGGACTGACCCCTGTAGAACCCCGCTTGTCACAGGCGCCCACTCTAACACCTCGTCACGTACCATCACTAGTTGTTTCCTTCCTGTCAGGTATTCTCTGCCTTTCCTGTTATTCCTGCCTGCTCCTCTAGCTTTTGCACTAATCCTTTGTGTGGAACTGTGTTGAAAGCCTTCTTACAGTCCAAGAAAATGTAGTCTACCCACCCTTCTCTCTCCTGCCTTACTCTTGTCAGCTTGTCTTAAAACTCTATTAGGTTTGTGACACAGGATTTATTCCTCTCTGAAACCATGCTATTTATCATGTATAAGCTCTTTCCTTTCTAGGTGCTCCACCAGTCTTCTCCTGATAATCTTCTCCATGACTTTGATACTATACACGTCAGTGACACTGGTCTGTAGTTTAATGCTTCCTGTCTGTCTCCTTAAAGACTGGGACTACATTTGCTGTCTTCCATACCTCAGGTAGTCGCCTTGTTTCGATACATGTGTTGAAGATTATTGTTAGTGGTACACTGTGTGTGTGTACTCACCTAATTGTGGTTGCAGGGGTCGAGACTCCTGGCCCCGCCTCTTCACTGTCCGCTACTGGGTCTCTGCTCTCCCTGCTCCATGAGCTTTATCATACCTTGTCTTAAAACTATGTATGGTTCCCGCCTCCACTATATCGTTCGCTAGACTATTCCACTTCCTGACTACTCTATGGCTGAAGAAATGCTTCCTAACATCCCTTTGACTCATCTGAGTCTTCAGCTTCCAGTTGTGCCCCCTTGTTTCTGTGTTCCCTCTCTGGAACATCCTGTCACTATCTACCTTGTCGATTCCCCGCAGTATTTTGTATGTCGTTATCATGTCTCCTCTAACCCTTCTGTCCTCCAGTGTTGTTAGTCCTATTTCCCTCAACCTTTCTTCATAGGACAGTCCCCTGAGTTGTGGAACTAACCTTGTCGCAAACCTTTGCACTTTCTCTAATTTCTTGACGTGCTTGACCAGGTGTGGGTTCCAGACAAGTGCTGCATACTCTAGTATGTGTGTGTACTCACTTAGTTGTACTCACCTAGTTGTGGTTGCAGGGGTCGATTCATAGCTCCTGGCCCCGCCTCTTCACTGGCCGCTACTGGGTCACTCTCCCTGTTCCATGAGCTTTATCATACCTCTTCTTAAAGCTATGTATGGAACCTGCCTCCACTACATCGCTTCCCAAACTATTCCACTTCCCGACCACTCTGTGACTGAAGAAATACTTCCTAACATCTCTGTTATTCATCTGAGTCTTCAACTTCCAACTGTGTCCCCTTGTTGCTGTGTCCCATCTCTGGAACATTCTGTCTTTGTCCACCTTGTCAATTCCTCTCAGTATCTTATATGTCGTTATCATGTCCCCCCTAACTCTCCTGTCCTCCAGTGTCGTCAGGTCGATTTCCCTTAACATCTCTTCGTAGGACATATCCCTTAGCTCCGGGACTAGTCTTGTTGCAAACCTTTGCACTTTCTCTAGCTTCTTTACGTGCTTGGCTAGGTGTGGGTTCCAAACTGGTGCTGCATACTCCAGTATGGGCCTAACGTACACAGTGTACAGGGTCCTGAACGATTCTTTATTAAGATGTCGAAATGCTGTTCTTAGGTTTGCTAGGCGCCCATATGCTGCAGCAGTTATTTGGTTGATGTGCGCCTCAGATATGCCTGGTGTTATACTCACCCCAAGATCTTTTTCCTTGATTGAGGTTTGTAGTCTCTGACCCCCTAGACTGTACTCCGTCTGTGGTCTTCTTTGCCTTTTCCCAATCTTCATGACTTTGCACTTGGTGGGCTTGAACTCCAGGAGCCAATTGCTGGACCAGGCTTGCAGCCTGTCCAGATCCCTTTGTAGGTCTGCCTGATCCTCGTCCGATTGAATTCTTCTCATCAAATTCACATCATCTGCAAACAGGGACACTTCAGAGTCTATTCCTTCCGTCATGTCGTTCACAAATACCAGAAACAGCACCGGTTCTAGGACTGACCCCTGTGGAACCTCACTCGTCACCGGCGCCCACTCTGACACCTCGCCACGTACCATGACTCGCTGCTGTCTTCCTGACAGGTATTCCCTGATCCATTGTAGTGCCTTCCCTGTTACCCCTGCCTGGAACTCCAGCTTCTGCACTAATCTCTTGTGTGGAACTGTGTCAAACGCCTTCTTACAGTCTAAGAATATGCAATCTACCCACCCGTCTCTCTCTTGTCTTACTGCTGTCACCCTGTCGTAGAACTCCAATAGGTTTGTGACACAGGATTTCCGTCCCTGAAACCGTGTTGGCCATCGTTGATAAGCTCATTCCTTTCTAGGTGCTTCACCACTCTTCTCCTGATTATCTTCTCCATGACCTTGCATACTATACATGTCAGTGACACTGGTCTGTAGTTTAGTGCTACGTTCCTGTCTCCTTTTTTTAAAGATTGGAACTACATTTGCTGTCTTCCATACCTCAGGTAGTTGCCCTGTTTCGATAGATGTGTTGAAGATTGTTGTTAAGGGTACACACAGCTCCTCTGCTCCCTCTCTCAGGACCCATGGTGAGATGTTATCCGGCCCCATCTCCTTTGAGGTATCTAGCTCGATTAGTAGCCTCTTCACTTTCTCCTTAGTTGTGTGTATTGTGTCCAGCACTTGATGGTGTACCCTACCCTCCTCCTTTCTGAAGGCCCTTCTATCTCCTCTGTGAACACCTCTTTGAATCTCATGTTGAGCTCCTCACACACTTCCCGGTCATTTCTTGTGACCTCCCCTCCAACCTTCCTCAGCCTGATCACCTGGTCCTTGACTGTTGTTCTCCTCCTGATGTGGCTGTACAGCAGCTTTGGGTCAGATTTGGCTTTCGCTGCTATGTCATTCTCGTACTGTCTTTGGGCCTCCCTTCTGATCTGTGCATATTCATTTCTGGCTCTACGACTGCTCTCCTTATTCTCCGGGGTTCTTTGCCTTCTGTACCTCTTCCATTCCCTTGCACACTTGGTTTTGGCTTCCCTGCACCTTTGGGTGAGCCATGGGCTCATCCTGGCTTTTTCGCTTCTCCTGTTACCCTTGGGTATAAACCTCTCCTCAGCTTCCTTGCAAATTGTTGTCATATATTCCATCATCTCGTCTACTGACTTCCCTGCCAGCTCTCTGTCCCACTGAACTCCGTGCAGGAAGTTCTTCATGCCCACGTAGTCACCTTTCTTGTAGTTTGGCTTCATTCATGCAGCCCTTCCTGCTTCCCCCTCCACTTGTAACTCTACTATGTATTTGAAGCTTAGAACCATATGATCACTTTATCTTGCACATATCCACAGCAAAATACACTTATTGATATCTGTGATTCTCCTTAATTTGCACATTACTAACCACAGCAAAATACACTTATTGATATCTGTGATTCCCCTTAATTTGCACAGTTCTAACCAAAATTCTAATACAACTATTGCTCCATAATACTTAAGCTAGTCATAAGTTTGCCTAAGATACTCCAATATAGAAACTATATTATGCCAATATATCACCTTTATCATTAATATATAAACTAATTGCTAACTTTTTATACTAATTGTTAAATTCTCAATGTTTAAATTCCAGTACCTAAATTTTGTAAACCTAACCTTACAATCTGTATATCCATTGTATAGCTATTGAGTAAGACCTATCATAAGACTGCCTGAAAAGCCTAGGCATACCTAGGCATATTATTGGCCATCTTGTAATATCTACTTTAATGTATAACTATAAGTACCCCCACCTTGTATTACATGAAATAAAGAATTTGAATTTGAATTTGAATTTGAAGGGGCTTTCATGTGTGATGTCCTCAATATCTGCACTACTCAGGGTGAATACTAGGTCCAGTCTCGCTGGTTCGTCCTCTCCTCTCTCCCTGGTAGTGTCCCTTACGTGTTGGTACATGAGATTTTCCAGTACCACCTCCAGCATCTTAGACCTCCATGTTTCTTGGCCCCCATGTGGCTCTAAGTTCTCCCAATCGATTTCCTTATGATTGAAGTCCCCCATGATCAGTAGCTTCGCCCTGCTCGCTCAAGCCCTTCTGGCCACTTCGGCCAGTGTGTCAATCATCGCTCTATTACTCTCATCATACTCTTGCCTTGGCCTCCTGCTGTTCTGTGGTGGGTTATACATCACTGCAATTACCACCTTGGGACCTCCAGACTGTAGCATTCCTACTATGTAATCCGCAGCTTCTCCTCTGTCTCCTCTCTCCAGCTCGTCAAAATCCCATTGGTTTTTGATCAGCAGTGCCACTCCTCCACCCCCTCTGTTCCCTCTGTCTTTCCTCAGGATCTGGTATCCCATTGGAAAGATGGCATCTGTTATCATACCTGTGAGCTTGGTTTCTGTGAGAGCTATTATGTCCGGTGATGCCTCTTTGACTCTTTCATGCCACTCCTCCCACTTATTTGTTATTCCATCAGCATTGGTGTACCATACCTTCAGTTTCCTCTCTAACACTGTGTTTTGGGGGGTCTGTGGGGGTGGGGGACCTGGCGGTGTACTGTGGGATTCTATAGTGGAGTGTTGGGTGGGGCTGGGAGTGTGGGTTGTAGTTTGTGTTGGGATAGTGTGCTTGGTTGTTGGGTGTTGGGGATGGATCTGTGTGTGCTTGCTCTTGTTGCTCTGCCCTGCTCTGGTTGTCCTCTACTGATTCTGTCCTTGTCTCTCCTCCCAGCTCCTTTCGCCATTGTGCCTTCTCCCTCAGCTGCTGTCGTTCTGTTTTTGTTCTGTCTCGGTCCAGGAAAACCCTCTTGTAGTCTTCCATTCCCTTCAATCATGGTTTCTCTTGGAGGATTCTGTCCCGCACTGTTTCTGTCCTGAGAATCAGCTTGAGCGGTCGATTTCTCCCCTTCGAGTACCCCCCTATTCTCTGAAAATTTACAATCTCGGACATGTCTTCTTCACCTATTGCTTTGAGTATGTTCTCAATCTCCTCTCTTTCTGCCTGCCGACTTTCCGTGTGTGTCCTTTCCTCTCTCTCCTTCGGCTCATGAATAAACACTGTCTTTGCCCTCTCCTCCTCCCATTGCCTTTCCCTCTGCAGCTCAGGTTCCTGTCTGTACATGGCCATTTTTCTCCATTTTTTTTCCTGTAGCTCTTGGTGATATGATCGTTCCTCTGCATTTGCCCTATTCCCCTCTCCACCTCCTCCCAGGTGCTCTCCCCCTTCGCTCCCTGGCCCTGCTTAGTAAGAAGATGCGACCGACGCGTAAGTTATATCTCCTTCCTTCCCGATGGGCCCCCTTGATGCTGAGTCTTTGCTGGTCACTACCCCTGTAACCTGCTTCAGCCTGTTTACCTCATCTTCTAGGCGTGTGTGTGTGTGCGTGTGCGTGTGTATTCCAGCATTTTTCCCACCTGGTTACATACCAGCAGGTCACCCTCAAGAGATGTTGCTAGACGCCCACCCACGCCGACACCCACGCCCACGCCCACCACTGCTCCACCCGCAGACGCACCACGCCCTAACATAGCACCATCCGTCTTCAGAACTATACCAGACAGAAGGTAAGTCAACATTTAAGATTTTATCACCTTTCACATTCTGTTATATTGTTCAGTATCCATTGACCTTATTGTTCAGTATCCATTGACCTTATTGCTCAGTATCCACTGACCATATTGTTCAGTATCTAGGTTACATTATTAAGATTGCTGAACTTAAACCTCGGGTAGCTTTAATAATAGGCTCAACACATATTTGTGAGGGGCTGGATTTAGGCAGGACCTGTTAAGTAGGTGCCAGTAGGCCTGCTGCAATGTGCATTCTTATTTTCGTATGTTCTGTATTGTTCGCCATATATCACCTACCTTGTTATGATTTTTTTTTATCAGTAATGGATTTGCTTTGTTTACACTGCTTCTAACAACCATGCAAGTGTTGATGTGACTGGTTGTTGGTCGTTCACTAGTATTGTTGGTTCGTTAGGCCCAGGTATTGGTTCGTTAGACCAGGTATTGTTGGTTCGTTACAGCCCAGGTATTGTTGGTTCGTTAAGCCCAGGTATTGTTGGTTCGTTAGGCCCAGGTATTTGGTTCGTTACAGCCCAGGTATTGTTGGTTCGTTACAGCCCAGGTATTGTTGGTTCGTTACAGACAGGTATTGTTGGTTCGTTACAGCCCAGGTATTGTTGGTTCGTTACAGCCCAGGTATTGTTGGTTCGTTACAGCCCAGGTATTGTTGGTTCGTTAAGCCAGGTACTGTTGGTTTTTCAGCCCAGGTATTGTTGGTTTGTTACAGCCCAGGTATTGTTGGTTCGTTACAGCCCAGGTATTGTTGGTTCGTTACAGCCCAGGTATTGTTGGTTCGTTAAGCCAGGTATTGTTGGTTCGTTACAGCCCAGGTATGGTTGGTTCGTTACAGCCCAGGTATTGTTGGTTGTTACAGCCCAGGTATTGTTGGTTCGTTACAGCCCAGGTATTGTTGGTTCGTTACAGCCCAGGTATTGTTGGTTCGTTACAGCCCAGGTATTGTTGGTTCGTTAAGCCCAGGTATTGTTGGTTCGTTACAGCCCAGGTATTGTTGGTTCGTTACAGCCCAGGTATTGTTGGTTCGTTACAGCCCAGGTATTGTTGGTTCGTTACAGCCCAGGTATTGTGATTCATGTGTGACGAGGCCAGGGACTACGTCAGTTTTACCGCCTGAGGCTTGCTCATACATCATATAGGTACTCGCCGATTTACTGAGTACGTAGACCATCGGTAGTTATTGTGATAACAGAAGAGGAAGTCACAGTACCGTGTGCACACCAACCTCGTAATTGATAGATGAGATGCAAGTAGTCCACCATAACAGTAGCCCACCATTACTATAACAGTAGCCACCACTCACTATAACAGTAGCCACCACTCACTATAACAGTAGCCCACCACTTACTATAACAGTAGCCCACCACTCACTATAACAGTAGCCAACCATCACTATAACTCCACTCATATAACGTAGCCACCACTCTACGAGCACCATCCTAACGTGCCCTATTAACGTAACCACTATATAACGTGCCACCACTCTATAACGTAACACTCATAAACGTGCACCATCTATAACGTGACCTACTATAACGTGCCCACCTATATAACGTGCCACCACTATATAACAGGCCCACTATTAACGTGCCCCCCTACTATAACGTAGCCACCACTATAACAGTGCCCACCATCTTAACGTACCACCATCATATAACGTAGCCACCTCTATAACGTAGCCCACCTATTAACGTGCACCACTCATATAACGTCCCCCTTACGTACCCACCATATAACGTGCCACCATCATATAACGTACCCACCACTTATAACGTATCCACTATATCACTCAATAACGTACCCCCCTCATTATAACGTAGCCCTCTATAACGTGCCACCTATTATAACGTGACCACTATATAACGTACACCACTTAACGACCCACCATATATAACGTAGCCACACTCATATAACGTGCCCACCACTTATAAGGCCCACCCTATTATACTACCACCACTCATTATAACGTGCCACCACTATTATAACGTGCCACCACTCTTTCGTACCACCACTCATTATAACGTACACCCTCATTATAACGTACCCACCACTCATTAACGACCACACTCTATAGTAGCCCACTCATTTAACGTAGCTCATATCGTACCATCATTATAACGTAGCCCCACTCATTATAACGTGCCACCTCTTAATGCCTCATATAACTACTCATTATAACGTACACCTCATTCGCACCTCATTACGTACCCCATATAGCCCACCACTCATACGTACCCACCCTCATATAATCCATCTATAACGTAGCCACCACTCATATAACGTAGCCACACTCATTATAACGTAGCCCACCACTCATTATAACGTACTCTACCCTCATTAACGTAGCCCCACTTCTATAACGTGCCCACCACTCATTATAACGTAGCCCACCACTCATTATAACGTAGCCACCACTCCTATCATAACGTACACCACTCATTATAAGTAGCCCACCACTCATATAACGTAGCCACCACTCATATAACGTAGCCTACCACTCATTATAACGTAGCCCACCACTCATTATAACGTAGCCCACTCATTATAACGTAGCCCACCACTCATTATAACGTAGCCCACCACTCATTTAACGTAGCCCACCATCTCATTTAACGTAGCCCACCGCTCATTATAACGTAGCCCACCACTCATTATAACGTAGCCCACCACTCATTATAACGTAGCCCACCACTCTATAACGTAGCCTACCACTCATTATAACGTAGCCCACCACTCATTATAACGTAGCCCACCACTCATTATAACGTAGCCCACCACTCATTATAACGTAGCCCACCACTCATTATAACGTAGCCCACCACTCATTATAACGTAGCCTACCACTACTTTTCTGAAAAAATAAACTTTGTCATGTTTTTTTTGACAAATATGAAATTTTCTCGGCCACTGATGTTTTTTTAAAGTTACATGTTACTTTTATCGTTCTTTGATGGTGGGTTTAAAAGAGTTTTTTTTTGGACTCCTTAATGGTCGTTTTCAAAAGATATTTAGAGGGAGCTGTTGTGTGCTAATATTGTCTTATATTATTAATACTATAATTATTATTATTATTACAATGTGTATTACTGTGGGTGTCAGGTCAGCGGCTGGAGGATGTGGATATCTCAGTACATTGTGACGTCAGCATCTTTGAGTGGCTCCTACGCTGGGTCAAGAGAGGTCAGACTGAGGACCATATTGCCCCTGTTCTGGGTAAGTTATGGAGACTCACTTGTCACTATCATTAAGACTGTCGGGTCACCAGCTGGAAAAAACCCCGGGCCGGGACAACACCGGCGAACACCCACATCAGTCAGTCAACATTAACACATTCTTCCTCACTCTGATTAAAGAACGTCCACGTGTAAGACATACAGAAGTAAGATTAATGACAAGATAGGCCCACTTAAGAGTAACTCAGGACAGATCACGGACAGTGATAAGGATATGTGTGAAATTTTCAATACTTACTTCCTCTCAGTTTTTACTCAGGAAGATACTAGCGGAATTCCAGAAATAATAAATTATGTTGAACAGGAATATAATAGACTATGCTCGATTGGGGTAACAAATAGAGAAATTAAAACCTAACCAATCCCCAGGCACTGTTGAACTGTTTGCAAGAGTTTTAAAGGAATGTAAAGAGGAACTTAGCAAACCTCTGGCAAATCTTTTCAATATATCACTACAAACTGGCATAGTGCCAGACAAGTGGAAAAGGGCAAATGTAATACCTATTTACATGGCAGGAGACAGGTCCTTAGCTTCGAACTACAGACCAATAGGCCTTACCTCCATAGTTGTTAAATTTATGGAATCAATAATTGCCGAGGCAATTCGTAGCCATCTTGAAAGGCATAAATTGATTAATAAATCTCAACACGGTTTTACTAAGGGGCGTTCCTGTCTTACGAATTTACTAATTTTTTTCACTAAGGTGTTTGAGGAGGTAGATCATGGAAATGAATATGATATTGTGTATATGGACTTAGAATTAGGGAGGATATGATTGAGGTGTATAAATGGAAAACAGGAATAAATAAAGGGGATGTAAATAGCGTGCTGAAAATATCCAGCCAAGACAGGACTCGCAGCAATGGTTTAAAGTTGGAAAAGTTCAGATTCAGGAAGGATATAGGAAAGCACTGGTTTGGTAATAGAGTTGTGGATAAGAACATAAGAACATAAGAAAGAAGGAACACTGCAGCAGGCCTACTGGCCCATGCAAGGCAGGTCCAAGTCTCCCACCGGCTTAAGCCAATGCCCCGACCCATCCAGGTCAGGTTACATTCACTTAAGGAAGGAGCACGGCATCTGACCTAGTAGCACAAGCTAGTCAGGACCAACTCACCCACCCGCACCCACTCATATATTTATCTAGCCTATTTTGTACGTTTTCCAGAGCATTTATATCCATTCTGTAATACGGTGACCAAAAATGTGCAGCATAATCTAGATGAGGCCTACCCAAGGATATATAGAGTTGAAGAACACCCTGAGGACTCCTATTATTTATGCTTCTTGATATGAAGCCAAGGATGAGTGGAACAAACTCCCGAGTACCGTCATAGGGGCTGGGGCGTTGTGTAGTTTTAAAAATAGGTTAGATAAATACATGAGTGGGTGTGGGTGGGTGTGAGTTGGACCTGACTAGCTTGTGCTACTAGGTCAGATGCCGTACTAATTCCTTAAGTGGAAGTGACCTGACTACCTGGAGTTTACCTGGTGAAGGTTAACTCCAGGTGGGGTGCGGGTGGGTGTGAGTTGGTCCTGACTAGCTTGTGCTACTAGGTCAGATGCCGTGCTCCTTCCTTAAGTGAATGTAACCTGACCTGGCTGGGTAGGGGCATTGGCTTAAGCCGGTGGGAGACTTGGATCTGCCTCGCATGGGCCAGTAGGCCTGCTGCAGTGTTCCTTCCTTCTTATGTTCTTAAGACATGTGTGGTACTTTGTACTGGGTTGGGTCTTCAGTACGGGTACTCCAGAAAATGCTCACATACACAAAATGTTCCAATATGTTACGAAAGGGACGGTACAGGTTTAAGAAAAACTGCAGTTTTTTTTTCCTTTGAGATGTGCAAATCATCACTACAGACCAGAAAATGTTACGACCAAAGTAGACTAAAATTTCCTGTTTATCCACACTACGAGCTGTGGCAAGCACCAGCCTCACTTATCCACACTACGAGCTGTGGCAAGCACCAGCCTCACTTATCCACACTACGAGCTGTGGCAAGCACCAGCCTCACTTATCCACACTACGAACTGTGGCAAGCACCAGCCTCACTTATCCACACTACGAGCTGTGGCAAGCACCAGCCTCACTTATCCACACTACGAGCTGTGGCAAGCACCAGCCTCACTTATCCACACTACGAACTGTGGCAAGCACCAGCCTCACTTATCCAACTACAGCTGTGGAAGCACCAGCCTCCTTATCCACACTACGAGCTGTGGCAAGCACCAGCCTCACTTATCCACACTACGAGTGTGGCAAGCACCAGCCTCACTTATCCACACTACGAGTTGTGACAAGCACCAGCTCACTTATCCACACGAGTTGGCAAGCACCAGCCTCACTTATCCACACTACGAGTTGTGGCAAGCACCAGCCTCACTATCACACTACGAGTTGTGGCAAGCACCAGCCTCCTTATCCACACTACGAGCTGTGGCAAGCACCAGCCTCACTTATCCACACTACGAGCTGTGGCAAGCACCAGCCTCACTTATCCACACTACGAACTGTGGCAAGCACCAGCCTCACTTATCCACACTACGAGCTGTGGCAAGCACCAGCCTCACTTATCCACACTACGAGCTGTGGCAAGCACCAGCCTCACTTATCCACACTACGAGCTGTGACAAGCACCAGCCTCACTTATCCACACTACGAGCTGTGGCAAGCACCAGCCTCACTTATCCACACTACGAACTGTGGCAAGCACCAGCCTCACTTATCCACACTACGAGTTGTGACAAGCACCAGCCTCACTTATCCACACTACGAACTGTGGCAAGCACCAGCCTCACTTATCCACACTACGAACTGTGGCAAGCACCAGCCTCACTTATCCACACTACGAGCTGTGGCAAGCACCAGCCTCACTTATCCACACTACGAGTTGTGGCAAGCACCAGCCTCACTTATCCACACTACAACTGTGAAGCACCAGCTTCCTTATCCACACTACGAGCTGTGGCAGCACCAGCCTCTATCCACACGAGCTGTGGCAGCACCAGCTTCCTATCACACTAAGGCTGTGGCAAGCACCAGCCTTACTATCCACTACAGCTGTGGCAAGCACCAGCCTCACTTATCCACTACGAACTGTGGCAGCACCAGCCTCACTTATCCACACTACGAGTTGTGACAGCACCAGCCTCATTATCCACACTACAACTGTGCAAGCACCAGCCTCACTTATCCACACTACGAACTGTGGCAAGCACCAGCCTCACTTATCCACACTACGAGTTGTGACAAGCACCAGCCTCACTTATCCACACTACGAACTGTGGCAAGCACCAGCCTCACTTATCCACACTACGAACTGTGGCAAGCACCAGCCTCACTTAAGAACATAAGAACATAAGAAAGAAGGAACACTGCAGCAGGCCTACTGGCCCATGCGAGGCAGGTCCAAATCTCCAACGGCTTAAGCCAATGCCCCGACCCAGCCAGGTCAGGTTACATTCACTTAAGGAAGGAGCACTGCATCTGACCTAGTAGCACAAGCTAGTCAGGACCAATTCACACCCAACCGCACCCACTCATATAATTGTCCAGCCGACCACCTGGTCAGGTCACTTCCACTTAAGGAATTAGTACGAGCTTATCCACACTACGAAGTCTGTGCAAGCACCAGCCTCACTTATCCACACTACGAGTGTGGCAAGCACCAGCCTCACTTATCCACTTACGAGTTGTGGCAAGCACCAGCCTCACTTATCCCACTACGACTGTGGCAAGCACCAGCCTCACTTATCCTCACTACGAGCTGTGCAAGCACCAGCCTCACTTATCCACACTACGAGCTGTGGCAAGCACCAGCTCACTTATCCACACTACGAGTGTGGCAAGCACCAGCCTCACTTATCCACACTACGAGACTGTGGCAAGCACCAGCCTCACTTATCCCACTAGCTATGGCAAGCACCAGCCTCACTTATCCACACTACGAGCTGTGGCAAGCACCAGCCTCACTTATCCACACTACGAGCTGTGGCAAGCACCAGCCTTACTTATCCACACTACGACTGTGGCAAGCACCAGCCTCACTTATCCACACTACGAGCTGTGGCAAGCACCAGCCTCCTTATCCACACTACGAGGCTGTGGCAAGCACCAGCCTCACTTATCCACACTACGAGCTGTGGCAAGCACCAGCCTCACTTATCCACACTACGGGCTGTGGCAAGCACCAGCCTCACTTATCCACACTACGAGGTGTGCAAGCACCAGCCTCCTTATCCACACTACGAGCTGTGGCAAGCACCAGCCTCACTTATCCACACTACGAGTTGTGGCAAGCACCAGCCTCACTTATCCACACTACGAGCTGTGACAAGCACCAGCCTCACTTATCCACACTACGAGCTGTGGCAAGCACCAGCCTCACTTATCCACACTACGAGCTGTGACAAGCACCAGCCTCACTTATCCACACTACGAGGTGTGGCAAGCACCAGCCTCACTTATCTACACTACGAGGTGTGGCAAGCACCAGCCTCATTTATCCACACTACGAGCTGTGGCAAGCACCAGCCTCACTTATCCACACTACGAGGTGTGGCAAGCACCAGCCTCACTTATCCACACTACGAGGTGTGGCAAGCACCAGCCTCACTTATCCACACTACGAGGTGTGACAAGCACCAGCCTCAAACTTATCTACACTTTCGAGGTGTGGTGGCACCTACCTCACATACATTGTTTATTCTTCTTAAGCCTTTACGAAATTTGAATTAAGATAGTAAGTGGTTTTCACTGTATTTGTTAATACCTCTTTGTATCATGTTTAATTTTCTAACCCGATTTATTCTAGTTCATTTTTAATTTTTCCCTGTTTTTCACCGTTTTTGTTCATCCTGACCCACGTTCTCTTGCACCCAGATCCAAGGAGAAAATATCACCTTCTTATTTTAAATGTCTTGTAATCAGTTTTTCAATTTATTTTTAGAGCAGAGTATTGTGACGAACAGTAGAAGTGCACATGGCATGGATAATGAGAACGTTCAAAACTGGGATGCCAAGCCCATGATGATTCTCTTCAAATCGCTTGTTCTCTCTAGGCTGGAATACTGCTGTACATGGCACTGTAGTAGCGCACATGGCACTGTAGTAGCGCACATGACATTGTAGTAACGCACATGGCACTGTAGTAGCGCACATGGCACTGTAGTAGCGCACATGGCACTGTAGTAGCGCACATGACACTGTAGTAGCGCACATGACACTGTAGTAGCGCACATGGCACTGTATTAGCGCATATGGCCCTGTAGTAGCGCACATGGCACTGCATAAGAGCCAGACACTGTGCCTGTGTGTGAACTATCAGTCCACTTGACATGCTGGACTCAATGGACACTATGAGACACTTCACAGAAGTTATTCTTCACTTTACTATATCCTGAAATTAGTTACCCGCTTCAATTTACTTTTTAAACCAAACAATATATGCCAGTGATACGGCCACACTTTCTCACTTAACCATTAACCACACAACTCCAATTCCAGAGATTGTACGTTAGTCGTGTCCTCTGGGTCTTTATGATACACTAAGAGGGCACTGTCATCTGCATGTAATAACAGTTACATTCAACAATAATGGACATATCCTTTTCTTATCACAGAGTAGGGGATCCAAGATACGTCCTTGTGGAACACCACTGTTTAATAGCTGTGGTTCTCGTTCTCTATTCATGATTCTGACAATTCGTTTTCTGTTTTTCAGGTAAGACTTAAGCAAGTCTACTGAGCCTGTGCCGATAGCCTATAGTTCATTTTTTTCTTACATACGTTATGGTTCACTGTGTCAAAAATGTCTGTTGTAGGTGTAAAGTGACCATGCTTGTCTAAATTTGTATACCGTCACTCTGTCTGACTTTTTTGGGTTATCCTAGGTTCTCTACACATATGCTGCTATGTATGATAATAATAATAATAATAATAATAATAATAATAATAATAATAATAATAATAATAATAATAATAATAATAATAATAATAATAATAATAATAATAATAATAATAATAATCATAATAATAATAATAATAATAATAATATCTTTATTTACTACAAGTACATGTACATGGTATACAGGCCTAGCTGACATCAATGACATATTACTATCTAGAAAGTCCCTTGTTATGCTGAGCATTTCAGGCAGATTAGGTCAGTGTCCTAGGATGCGACTCACACCAGTCGACTAACACCCAGGTACCCATTTTACTGATGGGGAACATAGACAACTGGTGTAAAGAAACACGCCCAATGTTTCTGCGTAACTATGTAACTTTAACTATGTAACTTTATGTAACTTTATGTAACTTTAACTATGTAACTTTCTATGTAACTGTATTTGTGTATACCTGAATAAACTTACTTATTGCACCGTGACAGAGCCCAAAACAGCCGTCAGCATCCTCATCTCTGCAGACTTTCTGAAGATGGCGCCGCTGGTGGAAGAGGTGGTCAAGTATGTCCATGACAACATTAACCTCATCCTCGAGGCTCAGGTCAACCTCAACTGCCTCTCAGATGCCATACTCGCCAGGTACGTGAGGACGTCTTGCATGAACATGGGATCACTGCAGACACAATAGTTTTTATCCTTATTTATGGGAAAGCGTTAGGCCCATAGGGCTCATACAGCGACTGGAAAACAGGAGGCAATAAAGTTTGTACCAATAAAGAGGAGAGAAGCTTGGGTCAAAAGCAAGAAAAAAGAACACATTTAAGCACTGTTAACTGTCGCTGCCAGAGGAGACTTGCCCTTACATTTACTCCAGCTTCACACCCTCTTCCACTCCTCCACTTTCACTTTCACCACTTACACTTCCCTTACATACTCATACATACTAGTAAAACTTCTCTTACACCCTGTTTAATATCTCACTGAACATGTCAATTTCACACCACTTATACTACTTGGCTTACACCCCAAATTAAATAGTCTTCCTGTATCCACTTACACCCACTTAACACTTGTTCCATCCCCCTTACACCCATTTAACATTTCCTACACCCACTTACACCCCAGGTGTTTCTCAGGTTGGCACGGGTGTTCACCCACTGGGAGTTGGAAGGTTTGAGGGACCGACGAGACAGAATCCAGAGTAAACTCTACACCCGCTTCCTCCAGACTCTGTGTGACACAGCTCCAGCACCCTCCCGTGGCATCTACAGGACAGCAGCTACCCTCTACAGGTGAGGTACAGTGTATAGCATGGCTCCAGCACCCTCCCGTGGCATCAACTACCATTGGTGCTAGAGAATGTCTCTAAATTTGGATATTAGTTTTTATGTGAAAACTTGCAAAAGCTTCCTCTGATTGGCTTAAAATCTTCAGTGCTAATATTTAACTGTTGCATGCATTAAGATCTAGGGACCTAGGGTTATGAAATACAGGGTTACCTTTATGTGATCACGCAATGACTGAAATGCATTTAGTTATTATTATTGTTATAATTATTATTATTATTTTAGGTGTAGTGACTGTGGGGAGATGGTGAGTCGAGCTGTCGAACGTCTGGTGACTTGCGTTCCTGCCAACACGTCCATCACCACCTCCGGCCATGTTTTCTACACCCATTCCAGGTGAGCCCACTAATTTTCAAAGAGGAAGAGGGAATAGAGATGCCTTGGAGCTAGTGCAAAGGTGATGTTTGAAC
Source organism: Cherax destructor (assembly GCA_009830355.1). NCBI lineage: Eukaryota > Metazoa > Arthropoda > Malacostraca > Decapoda > Parastacidae > Cherax > Cherax destructor. The sequence goes on along the minus strand of WNWK01019033.1, from coordinate 20,998 downwards.
ATTTATAGCTTTATTGAGGTCCAGAAAAATCATTGCTATACTATGTGATATCGCGATACTTGGAGTTAAAAACATAAGATAAAATAAGGTTATGTTCTTGGGAACATAAGTATTATTAAAAGAATGCTGTAATAAACTAAAATTGGGGATCCTGGGGCAGCTAAAACATCAATGTTTATCTATGTGTTGATGATGACAGGGATGGGAACTGGAGCCTGACAGAGCATGTGAGGCAGCTCAAGGCAGACCTCAAGACCTGGAGGCTTGTTTACTGGAGACTCTGGGGTCAGGTGTGTATATGGCTTCTGGCTCCAACACCCTGTCAGGCAGGGTACCTTGATGCTGATGAAGGGCTCTTGATCAAAGGAACTGATGCTACTCTCCACTTCCTGGGAACAGATCTCATTACCTTCCATTCCCTGGCACTGAATAACCAATACAGGTTTAATGCTTCCCATGAAAATAATAATAATAATAATAATAATAATAATAATAATAATAATAATAATAATAATAATAATAATAATAATAATAATAATAATAAAAAAGTTTGTGTAAGTTTCACCTCACATTCCATATTCCCTCACTGTCACCCTGGCTCATGTTCACCCTGACTCTCTGGCTTACTTTCTCCCTATGGCAGGTACACTTTCTGCCATGTTCAACATGTGGCGCAGTGTTCCCCGGGTGCGAGATGCGGCTGTGTCGCACACATCGCCTCGATGCCTCCTCCTGTGACCTGGATATGTTCCTACCCAGCGATGTCTACCCTTGCTGCGGCGCCCGGGCCCTCAGGTTCTCTCCACTCCCCGTCAGGAACGTATGTCCACTGCATTTTAATAATAATGTATTACTACCATCCTGCCCAGTGTGAAATGGAAACCTGTAATTGTTTACATGATGGTATTATTCCTGGTGTTTTTCTTCTGTTTCATAAACATGCAGGATAACAGGTTTATCTTTCTACTTCTGTTTACACTTAGGTCACACATGTACATACCTGTACACATGCATGTACGTACATGCTACTATATACACACCCATCTGAGTTTTTTCCTCTATTTTCCTATTAGTTCTTGTTCTACTTTATGTCCTCTTATCTCCATGGGGACGTCGAACAGAATTCTTCCTCCATAAGCCATGCGTGTCATTAGAAGCAACTAAAATGCCTGGAGCATTTGATTTTTTTTTTGGGTCACCCTGCCTCTGTGGGATACGGCCGATTTATTGAAAAAAGTATGTACATATATAGCTCTTCTTGCCGAATAAGGCAGGCAGAAATTTGTGTATGCAATAATTTTGGAAAATCATTCTGAACCTAACGAAAAAATATTTTTCATTGTGTTTGTTTATTATTAAATTATTGTAAACTTATCTAAAATATATTTAGTTGGATTAGGCTAAATTAATAAGGTTAGGTAAGTTTTCTAAGGTTCTTTTGGTACAAAGTTATTAATTTTTACATTAACATAAATTAAAAAAATATATCTTTAAACGGATAAGAGAAATTTTTAGAAAGGACTTAATTTTAAATGAGTTCTTGCTAATTGACTAGTTTTACCTATTCGGCACGACATATATATATATATATATATATATATATATATATATATATATATATATATATATATATATATATATATATATATTAGTGTGCGTGTGTCACTGAAGTGCAAGGAGTGGGGGTAGACTGGATCCTCCGTCTGACAATGACAGATCTTTAGGGATGCCAGATGAGGGACCACACTGTACAGCTGACACAGGGGGACCAGGACATCTGGGGTCCCATCCCCCTGATCTACGATGACCTGTTGACCTTCCAGCTGCTCGTGTGCCTCGATTCCCCTCGTCACCTCTCGCCATCACACAAGGTAAGGAAAGTCACATATGATTCAGTAGTAGATAATTTGCTAGGACCTAGGAGCGAAACTAGTGATGCCGGTCGATTGTAGGCTAGGAGATATATCTCGACCCTTTGCAAACACAATTGGGAGAATCTACCTGGAGGGCATTCCGGGGATCGACGTCCCCGCGGCCCGGTCTATGACCAGGCCTCCCGGTGGATCAGGGCCTGATCAACGAGGCTGTTACTGCTGGCTGCACGTAGTCCAACGTACGAACCACAGCCCGGCTGATCTGGCACTGACTTTAGATATCTGTCCAGCTCCCTCTTGAAGGCAACCAGAGGTCTACTGGTAATGCCCCTTATGGCTGGTGGGAGGCTGTTAAACAGTCTTGGGCCCCGGACACTTATTGTATTTTCTCTTAGTGTACCAGTGGCGCCCCTACTTTTCACTGGGGGTACGTTGCACCGTCTGCCAAGTCTTTTGCTTTCGTATGGAGTGATTTCTGTGTGCATATTAGGGACCAGTCCCTCCAGAATCTTCCAGGTGTAGATTATGGTATATCTCTCTCGCCTGTGCTTCAGTGAATATGTCTAGTGCTTCCAGGCGTTCCCAGTAGTTAAGGTGTTTGATGGAACTTATACGTGCAGTAAAGGTTCTCTGTACATTCTCTAGATCTGCAATTTCACCTGCCTTGAATGGGGATGTTAATTTACAGCAGTATTCTAGCCTAGAGAGAACAAGTGATTTAAAAAGGATCATCACTGGCTTGGCATCTCTTGTCTTGAATGTTCTCATTATCCATCCTATCAGTTTCTTCGCAGATGTGATAGTGGCATTGTTGTGGTCCTTGAAGGTGAGGTCTTTGGACATTACCACACCCAGGTCCTTCACATTACTTTTCCGCTCTATTGTGTGATTGGAGTTTGTAATATACTCAGTCCTAGCTATTATTTCCTCCAGTTTTCCATAGCGGAGTAGTTGGAATTTGTCTTACCATTAACTCAAGAAGTGCGAGAGTAAGATTAATCTTGATTACTTCCAAGTTATGTGTTTGCTATTGTATAGATTCACCCAGTACCACCTGTCTGTTCAGCCTATAGAGTTGTATAGTATGCCAAGACGTCATACGATAACATGGCCGAGCTGTCGTGTCAGTATTATATATACACTTGTGTAGTGTATCAACGTTCATCTTAAGTTATACAGCTGGTCCCTTTGCGTGTGATGTCACGATACCCGCTGACGTCAGAGGCTCAGCGCATGTGCATAGCCACGCATAGGCGTACCCCCTCACAAGTCAGAGACCTACAAACTGGACAGACGTGGCTGGGCTCTCTCCTTCACAGACCGTAAATATACCATAACCATCCTACAAGGAGTGTCTTTGACAACCTATATATCTCTCCCAAGACCCACACAACAATTTGCCGTGTCCTCAATGGATGACACTCTCATGCAGATCCTAGTATCATCTGCAAAGGATGATACAGTGCTATGATTTACATCTCTGTCTATGTCTGATATGAGAATGAGGAACAGGATAGGTGCGAATACTGTGCCTTGTGGGACAGAGCTCTTCACAATGGCAGCATCCGATTTAACTCTGTTTACCACTACTCTTTGTGTTCGATTGGTTAGAAAGTTGAAGATCCATCTGCCTACTTTGCCAGTTATCCCTTTATCACGCATTTTGTGTGCTATTACACCATGATCGCACTTGTCAAAGGCTTTTGCAAAATCTGTGTATACTACATCTGCATTCTGCTTGTTTTTCAGAGCATCTAAGACCATATCATAGTGGTCTAGCAGTTGCGAGAGGCAGGAGCGACCTGCTCTGAAACCATGTTGCCCTGGGTTGTGCAAGTTTTGGGAGTCCAGGTGTTTTGCTATCCTGCTTCTTAGAACTCTTTCAAAGATTTTTTATAATATGGGACGTTAAAGCTATTGGTCTATAGTTCTTAGCTACTGCTTTGCTGCCACCTTTATAGAGTGGGGCTATATCCGTTGTTTTTAGTGACTGTGGAATCTCGCCTGTGTCTAAGCTCCTTCTCCATAGCGTACTTAGGGCCTGTGAAAGGGGTTTCTTGCAGTTCTTAATGAACACAGAGTTCCACGAGTCTGGGCCTGGGGCTGAGTGCATGGGCATGTCGTCGATGGGTTTCTCAAAGTCTAGAGGAGTTAGGGTTATGTCAGAAATTTGGCATACATTGGCAAGGTTTTGGGGCTCATTCATGAAAAAATTGTGTGGATTGTCTATATCTTTAGACGGATTAGTGGCTCGCTAAACACAGAGTTATATTGAGATTTCAGTATCTCACTCATTTCTTTGTTGTCATCTGTGTAAGATCCGTCTTGTCTGAGCAGGGGCCCTATACTAGAAGTGGTTTTTGCCTTGTTTTTGGCATATGAAAAGAAATATTTCGAATTTCTTTCAATTTCACTAATCGCTTTTAGCTCCTCTTGACTCTCCTGGATCCTGTATGAGTCTTTTAATTTTAGCTCAATATTTTCCACTTCCTGGTTAGCGCTTCCTTCCGTGAATCAGATAGTCCGTCATTCTTGAGGAGCTCAGTGATTCTTCGTCTTCTCCTGTTTAGGGAGCGTCTCTCTCTCTCTCCTGTTTACTTCTTCTCTTCTGTTTTCGTAGAGGAATATGCCCTGAACATACTTCAGCTACCAGGAGGTTGATCTTTTCAAGGCACTGGTTAGGGTCCATGTAATTCAAGATATCTTCCCAACATGTTTCATTTAGGGCAAAGTTTACCAGATCCCAGTTGATGTTCTTGTTGTTGAAGTTGAATTTGGTAAATGTACCCTCATAGCTATATGCGTTTTGCTGATCAGTACTCCTGTGCATGTACGTCTGGACTTCGATTAGATTGTGATCAGAATTTGTTGGCTTTGATATTGTTATGTTTCTCACCAGGTCCTCATTATTTGTGAAGATAAGGTCTAGTGTGTTCTCTAGTACAATGCCACAAATGATGTGTTACAGAGCGTGTTATGGGCAGGAGTGCCGCTGGTGCCAACCAACAAAGGCGAGAAAAGCTTGCTGGATCGCTCCTGGCTCTCCCACTATCTCCACGGTAAGCCACTAACTCCACGGTAAGCCACTAACTCCACGGTAAGCCACTACATCCACAGTAAGTCACTACCTCCAGGGTAAACCACTACCTCCAGGGTAAGCCAGTACTTCCAGGGTAAGCCACTACCTCCACCCAATGGAAATAAGTCACTCTGACTTTTTTGGGTTATCCTAGGTTCTCTACACATATGCTGCTATGTATGATAATCTATGGAACTTACTTAGAAAGGCTGGGTTATTTCCTAGGTGCCTGTGTCTACTACGGGGACCAAAACTAAACTCTTTCATATTATAAATTAACCGATACTACAGTTTGGTCCCTACATATTTTGACACACGTTGGTCAGCGAGGGTTGAGTGTGTTAAGGAATACAAAGCCACAATACCGTGACTGGAACAATACATAAATAACCCAGATAAGAGAGAAACTTATATGCGGGATTTTGTGTATTGAGTGCATTAGACTGCTTGCTGCTTATATTAAACAAATAATAACAAATAAATTGCCCATTAATCTTCTGAGTATCATTCAGCTTTACGTGGAATTCTTATCTATTAAAAATAATTTCAGTTAATCCTGATACCTTCAGTTTGGTTGAATTTTTAAGAGCTGTTGTCTACAGACAAAAGTCTTCAAATCAGAGGTTCCGCCATAGACATGGAGGTTTAATAACTTAAAAAGTTTGTTTATTTAAGAAATAACTGGGACATAATATTACGACAATGTAAGCTTGTTAAGAATATCTGGGTGGCAGCGTTAATATGGTAGTGCTGGACCTCAGCCTGGCTGGCTGAACACCTACCTCCGCCATCATTTATTACTACTTTTGCATTAGACTACTATTCATAATACCCATATTTGGGATACAACTACTATCTGTACTAACTACTATTACCTCTACTACTATTACTACTTATATTACCAAACCCACAGCTACAACTACTCGGCTTCAACTATTATTGTTACTACTACCATCATCAGCAGGAGAGCGGGACCCCCACCCAGCAGGGATCCGTGTTGGCACTAGTGAAGCTGGAGTTCCTGCCACCACCACCAGCAGCAGCACCACGGGAGCTCCTCCGTCAGCGCCGGTGTCAGCAGTGAGAGTTCATCTGACGAGGAAGAGGGAGGGGTCGTCCTGGACTCACCTCGCGTTTCAAAGCCACATTAATGCGTCGAGCTGCCAGAGCCAGACGCACCATAGCTTGCGAGTAAGATCAACCTCATGTTCTTATGCTATACACATAACTTGTAGTTGAAAAAAAAATAAAATAAAAAACCTCGCAGTACCGTAGCTGAAACAATTCAGTTGTGACTTGACAAGGGAAACGTTGTCATAAGGTTAGCAAGTTTATTTAGGCACATGTACACATAAGTACAATTATCACCTCAATGGAAATAAGTCACTCTGACATTTTTGGGTTATCCTGGGTTCTTTACACATATGCTGCTATGTATGATAATCTATGTAACTATTTGTGTATACTGAATAAACTTAGTGTAACTACTTAGGATAACCCCAAAAAAGTCCAAATGATTGACTTCCATTGGGGTCTTCTCCTAACTGTGAATTACAGATACAACAGCAGTAACTAGAAATTGTATTGAGATAACTGGTTGGTATTCCCATACCACTGATACAGAAACACAACTAAGCTTTTATTTGCGTGTTGCGTCCATAGCACAACTTATTTTCACGAGGTCTGGAGAGCACACAGGTGTTATTGATAAATACACAGTACATTGTAGATTACACCCAGGATAACCCAGTCAGGTCAACGTAGCTTTTTTCCGCTTGGGTCCCTGTGTGCAAATCAAACCTATATTTATATACTGTAATTAGTTGATGATGTCTTGTCAAAGGCAGCGTGGATAAGGTTATATACACCGAGTGGTATACATAACCGTGTATATACACTGAGAGGTGTATCGCTGTGTACATACACCGGGATATATATACTCGTATCTGTTGTTAAATAAGTCACATGTACATCTGGGTATCATGAGATGAGTTTCGGCTGCACACCAGCTCTTGTACACTTGACTTTTTCAGTAACTTGACGGTTTTTGTATACCTTTGATCAGCGTACATACACCGAGACGTGTATATCTCTCAGTGTATATGTGATAAATTTATTTTAATTCCTGTTTTAGGGACTATAGTATTCTTGACTGGTGGTGACCAAGTTAAGTTCATTTTAATGGTCCTTTGAGTAGTAGCAAGGTGTCCCGTAGTTCCATTGGTAGAATACTAAGCTCACGCTGAGGTCCGGGGTCGATCCCCGGTACGGGTGGAAACATTGGAGCGTGTTCCCTTAAGACACCTGCAGTCCCTGTTCACCTATCAGTAAAATAGGTACCTGGGTGTTAGTCGACTGGTGTGGGTCGCATCCTGGGACAAAATTGACCTAATTTGCGGGAAATGCTTTGCATAACAAGCGGCTTTCTATATAGTAGTATGTCAGCTAGGCATGTATACCTTGTGCATGTAGAAACAAAGATAATGTTGTTATTATGAACCAATCTACCTTAAAATGCGTCGTTTGAGGTTACTGAAATACGCCATGGTAAGTTTATTTAGGCACAGGTACGCATAGGTACAATTATCATACATAGTGTAAAATACCTAGGATAACTCAAAAGTCAAGGTGACTTATTTCCACTGACATCATAATTTATTCTTTTGCTATTGGGACATAGCAAATCTTGTGAATTAAAACTTCAGTCCCCAAGAAAGTATGTTATAGCATTTTATGAGGTGCTAAACCCTTGTGGGTCATTAAGCAGTAGATTTATCTGGTGTATACTTGGCACAGGGTGATGGCTGAGCCGAGCTTGCGCTGGGACGCAGGCAGGTCTACACGCCACAACCAGGACACTCAGAGGGAACGAGAGAGTCGCGCCCTACGAGACCTCACCTCCTGGCTCACCCTCGCCGCCCCCAACACCCATGACACCGCCCACGGCACCCACAAGGGCCACCGTGGGCGTCCAGACCGCCGTAGGGAGTGTGCTAGCGGTCCCGACCCCGGCTGCTACTACAGGCTGGAGGCAGAGTTTCGGGAACGTCATGGGGGTCACTCTCACAGCCACAGTGGTGGGGGAGGGACCTTCCGTGCTAAAGTGCAGGCCATCTCCAGGATAAAGATGAGACTGAGGCATCGTGCGGCTTTCTCAGCCTCCCGCTAGCACGTAGTAAAATGTTTATACGTCATGTAGAAAATGTTTTACGTCATGTAGGAAGTGTTTTTACGTCGTGAGATATTTACTCTTGTTTCACCTGCTCAAATATCATGTGTACTTGCTGTGACTGCCCAGGTGTTGAGTACATATTTTTTCAATTGCTCAAGCATCGTGTATGTGTGTATAGGAAATGAGCCTATAATAAATGCTAAATAATGAGTTTATAAATGAAAGCTATTAAATAGGCTTATATATACAAATGAGGATATAAATACAGGATAGCAAATGAGCCTATAGACAAAAAAAACTAAAAAATGAGTCTATGCAGGCTAGCAAATGCGCCTATAAACAAAAACTAAAGAATGAGTCTATTCGGCTAGCAAATGAGCCTATAAACGAAAACTAAAAAATGAGTCTATGCAGGCTAGCAAATGAGCCTGTAAACAAAAACTAAAAAAATGAGTCTATTCAGGCTAGCAAATGAACCTATTAACAAAAACTAAGAAATGAGTTTATGCAGGCTAGCAAATGAGCCTATAAATAAAAACTAAAAATGAGTCTATGCAGGCTAGCAAATGAGCCCATAAACAAAAACTAAAAATGAGTAGTCAGGCTAGCAAATGAGCCTTTGGTTATAATCATAACCATAATTTATAAAGGGTGGACTGGTAAGCCAATTGAAGGCCTCAGTCAGATGACCAAAGCTCCAGCTGTGGGTCATCGTATGACTATGACCCGCCTCAGGAAACACTTGTCCTGTTTCCTGACAAACCTTACCAGTTATAAACCCGAGGAAAATATTCATGTCCAAGTGCTGTCTTTGTGAACTCCTGAATAAATACAAATAATTTATTATATAATGTAGGTTCCATGAAATAAAATACTGTTAGGTACAAAAGAAAGCCACCAGCATGCAGGGCATTTCGGTCAGCGCTCTACATGACCAATACAAGTTTAATACGTGTTTAATAATAATAATTAGCTATTAAAACTTTGGGCCCAGTCCCTGTACCCCACTATGTGTTTCTGTAATCTTATAACTACAACCCGCAGGATGGATATAAGGTGCATAATAAATCTATTGAGCTAATTTAAGTAACTGAACCTTGTAACTAGTAAAATTGAGAATGAAGGGAGATATGATTACGACACACAAGATGCTCAGAACACTGGATAAAGTAGACATTGAAAGATAGGGGACCTGGACATAGATGGAAGATAAAAGATGAGCCTAGATGTCAGAAAATATTTATTCACTCTAAAGGTGGCTAGAAAATGGGAATACATGAAGGAAGGCTCCATACACAGTTTTAAGAGTAGGTATGACAAACAGAAGGCAGGCCAGAAATAATGTGTGACTATGAGTGTCCATATGGTATTTCGTCTTTCTGAAGTCTCCCACTTCAGAAGTAAGTTTATTCAAGTACATGTACACAGTTACATTAATTGTCATACATAGCAGCCTATGTGTAAATTACCAAGATAACCCCCCCCCCCAAAAAAAAAAAACTTATTTATTTCATTGCCATACTTGAGAAACCAAACTATGTGATGGAATATGACAGGAAAAATCATTCTACGTGGTGAAATAGGAGAGGAAAACCGTCGTAGTGGTGAAATAGGAGAGGAAAACCGTCGTAGTGGTGGAATAGGAGAGGAAAACCGTCGTAGTGGTGAAATAGAGAGGAAAACCGTCGTAGTGGTGAAATAGGAGAGGAAAACCGTCGTAGTGGTGGAATGGGAGAGGAAAACCGTCGTAGTGGTGAAATAGGAGAGGAAAACCGTCGTAGTGGTGAAATAGGAGAGGAAAACCGTCGTAGTGGTGAAATAGAGAGGAAAACCGTCGTAGTGGTGGAATAGGAGAGGAAAACCATCCTACGTGATGGAATATGACAAGGAAAACTATCTTGCGTGATGGATTTAGATTTTGCCACCGAAGTGGCTAGTTTATTGTGCACCCCATATCCATCCTGTGGACGGTAGCGCAAGAGCATATGGATACACAAAAGGCCCAGGAGCTAGGCCCCAAAAGGGTTAACAATTGTACATTTGGATTTATATCTAAAGTTCACTTATCTGTTACAAGCAAATTTAGGAAATTTGCTTAGTATAACTGGTACCTTATTTTCACTAATAAGATATCTTGACATGTCACATAGGTTATTATACTGTCTATCTCTGTATTCCTCAATAAGTGGACAATTAAGCACATAGTGCTCAAGACAGTGACCATATGCCTGATCACATTCAAATTCAAATTCTTTATTTCTAGTAATATACAGAGTGGGTGTAATTATAATAATGTACATTTTATGAAGTAGATATTACAAGATGGCAATAATATGCCTAGGTATGCCTAGGCTTTTCAGGCAGTCTTATGATAGTTCTTACTCAATAGTGACACAATGATTATACTGATTGTAAGGTTAGGTAATTATAGTGATTAATTGGTTTACAATATTGAGGTATTGAAATTTAAACATTTAAGAATTTAACAATTAGTTTATATATTAATGGTAAAGGTGATGTATTGGCATAATACCGTTTCTATATTGGAGTGTCTTAGGCAAACTTATGACTAGCTTAAGAATTATGAAGCAATAGTTGTATAAGAATTTTAGTCAGTCATGTGAAATTAAGGGGAATCACATATATCAGTATGTGTCTTTTGATGTGGATATGTGCAAGATAAAGTAGTGTTCATGTGGTTAGCTACCGGTTGGGTGCGTAAGTGAGATAAGATGTTTTTTAACGCTGCTTTTGAAAGTGGAGGTTGTGTCTGCAGTTCTAGAGTTTTCAGGCAGGGAGTTCCAGATTTTAGGTCCTTTTATGCGCATTGAATTTTTGTATAGATTTAGTCGGACACGGGGAATGTCAAAGATTAGATTAGATTTTGCCACCGAAGTGGCTAGTTTATTGTGCACCCCATATCCATCCTGTGGACGGTAGCGCAAGAGCATATGGATACACAAAAGGCCTAGGCACTAGGCCCCAAAGGGGTTAACAATTGTACATTTGGGTTTATATCTACATTTCAATTATCTGTTACAAGCAGGTATCTTATTTCATGAATAAGATATCTTGACATGTCACATAGGTTATTATATTGTCTATCTCTATATTCCTCAATAAGTGCACAATTAAGCACATAGTGTTCAAGACAGTGACCATATGCCTGATCACATAATTTGCATTTAGTTTGATCATCATCTGTGTCTCCCAAACTGTCAGAAGTACCTGAGCCAAGCCTAAGCCTGGCCACTACAACATCAGTCAGTCTGTTCACATTGCAAGTTGCTCCACAAACATGCCCATCTGTGCTCGCATTATCATGAGCACAGATAGGCACGTTCATGGAAATTAATTTGGATTTATATCTACAGTTCACTTATCTGTTACAAGCAAATTTAGGAAATTTGCTTAGAATAAGTGGTATCCTACCTTCACTAATAAGATATCTTGACATGTCACATAGGTTATTATACTGTCTATCTCTATATTCCTCAATAAGTGGACAATTCAGCACATAGTGTTCAAGACAGTGACCATATGCCTGATCACATAATTTGCATTTAGTTTGATCATCATCTGTGTATCTCCCAAACTGCCAGAAGTACTTGTAGCCAAGCTAAGCCTGGCCACTACAACATCAGTCAGTCTGTTCACATTGCAAGTTGCTCCATAAACATACTTATCTACATTCATGTTATCATAGTGGATTATAGATCTACTCAGGCTTCTAACTGCATTCCTATAGCTATCATTTTCATTATTTATTTCTCTCCTAATATTATTCCTAATGCTAGACACAGATATACCAAAGTTATATTCTACATTCTCCTTCTGGGTGCTCTTCTTGGCTAACATATCAACTTTATCATGAAGGAGTAATCCAATGTGTGACGGAATCCATAGCAAATGTACTTTAATTCCTTTGTCCCGGATTTTTTAGTATCTATACCTGGCTTCTCCAATGAGCATGCTGTTAGAGTCATTATAGGAGTCAAGAGCCTTCAATGATGACATAGAATCAGTAATGATGATAGAGTCAAGCTCAGTGTCATAAGTTAGCTTTAGTGCCATAAGGATTGCAAACAATTCAGTTTGCAGTGTAGACGCCCAGTTGTTAATTCTTATGCCTAGTTCAAAAAATTATTATTGTTCTTAACTAGGAGGTGGCAACCAGAGCAGATGCAGCCCTGCCAGAAGACTCCTGTTTAGATCCATCAGTGTATATAACTTGAGATAACTTATTACTACCAGCTAGGCGAGAAATTTCTTCTTGAGCAGTTGCTTTAACAAGTGATTTAAGGAAGGGATTACTAGCAATGAGCTTCTTGGGAGGGACTTGCAGGTATGTGATATTAAATGAACACATCTTCCATGGAGGGGTGAAATGCTCTTGTTGCCTACAGTGATACAATTCATGCAGGTTGTAAAACTTAATGTAATTGCATGTTTTCACAATCCATTTAGATCTGTGAGTATTTACTTCTAGACATTTAGTAAGATTCATTGTGACAGTGTCTGGTTCATTTCTTAACAATCTAATACCAAGTACAGTGTTAATCTCAACAATCCTATCACTGATACTAGTAATACCAAGCTCCTTCCTCATATTAAGAACCTTTGTAGATTTGGGACAGCCAAGAATAATTCTGAGAGCTTCATTTTGCATTAACTCCAAGGGTCGGAGAGAACTTTCTCGAGCTAATATCAACATGGGAGCAGCATAATCAATTAAGGACCTAATATAGGCTATGTACATCATTCTCGCGATTCTCACATTAGCACCATAGTTGGGGTTGTAGCCAGCAACAGCTTTAAGAGCATTTAGTCTATCTTTGCATTTTTTATTTAGTTGTGGTATAGTAGATTTGGTAAAGGGTACATCTACACCAAGATATCTGTAAGTTTTAACGTAGCTAATGTTTTCACCCTGCAAATAGATGGGTGGGGGATGTCGTTTGCTTGTTAATATCTTTGTTTTAGAGGAAGATATTATGAGGCCTAGTCGATTACAAATTGCTTGAACTTCATTAAGAACGGAACTCATCTTTTTATGCCCTGTTGTATGGATCATGATGTCATCAGCATAGCTTATAGCTATATGTTTAGGTGAGGCAGGTAGAGCATTTAGGAGGGCATTAATCAGAATATTAAATAGCATGGGACTGAGAACTCCTCCCTGTGGTGTACCTAGGGACATTTCTTTAGACTCGCTTCTAAAGCCTTGGTAGAGGACAGAGGATACTCTGTTTGACAGGTATCCTATTATCCAGCAGAGTAGGCTACCACCAATATTCATTTTGGCTAGTTCATGTAGTATAACAGTTCTGTTCGCGATATCAAATGCAGATTTTAGATCAAGAAATGTGGTAAAACTAGTAGAGGTGTGTGAGGTGAGAAAGGTGGAGATACAATTCTGCACACTCTTACCTTTCATGAACCCATAGAGGGAGGGGGAGAGTTGGTGTCTGATTCTATAGTACAGTCTGTTAAGTATCATTCTTTCAAAAATTTTACAAAGACAGCTAGTTAAGGAGATCGGTCTAAATGTATCAGGCTGTTGGGGCTTAGGGATAGGCACAATGAGACTATTGGTCCAGGAAGTAGGAAGAACTCCCTCAATGTAACTGGTATTATACAATGCCAACAAAAGATTATTAGGCACGTGCCTTAAAGTTCTGAGAATATCATAGGTTATACCATCCTCTCCAGGAGCAGTTGATCGACCTTTAGTTAATGCGTTATCTAATTCATACTCGGTGAAGAGGCAATCACTCTCATCAATATTTTGGCTCATAAAATTAATCAGTTTCAACATTTCTTCAGAAGCACTCTCTAAGTTTTCTCTAATATGAGATGGCAGGTTTTCATGCCTGGAGATTTTCGACCAGTCATTTATGAGGTCATTTGCTTTTTCAAGTGGAAAGGGATGAGCAACATTGTCAGTCTTTTTCCTGGTTATTTTATTTATACCTTTCCATGCCAAACTTAAAGGAGTAGACCTATTTAATTCACTAACGAATTGTTCCCATTCCTGTTGCCTAAGTTCTTCCTTTCTATTTCTTGCATTTGTTAGTGCAGCTTGGAACGTTCTGAGAAGGTCTGGGGTTCTACACTCACGGTATGCTTTACCAATCCTCCTAGCTGCATGTGTTAGATTGTGTAGCTGTGGGTCATTATAGTATTTACATTGGTTTTTATTGTCATTTCTAGTGGAAGGTTTATATTTTCTTTTCCTGCCCACTTGATCTGTGAGTACAGTCTCAATAGTGGAAACTAGATCATCAGACAGATAAGTCATGGTGATAATGACGGTCTAGTTGCTAGTAATGATAACCTTAACGCTATAGGTAATGCACAGACAATAAAAACATTATTATCTCAGACACCACCAGACATTTGTATACACTGTAATAAGGTACGAAAGAAGAGCAGTAAACTTACCGGTTGTAAATTGTGTAAAGGTTGGGTGTATAATGGATGTGTGTTCAATTATGGTAATGGTGCCAGATTTCATTTTGTTTGTAACAAATGCACTTTGGCACAGTTACCCTTTAGCAATGATGACATTCATTTTCCTATTTTTAATGCTAATGACCCCTTGCCATTTATTGATGATTATGATTGTCTTAGGAAAACAGGCCTTCACTTTATTCATGTCAACGCAAGATCACTTCTTCCAAAATTGGCAGAGATTAGGATTCTAGCTAACAGAACTAGAGCGGCAGTTATATCCATCTCGGAATCCTGGTTGGATGATACGGTGACTGACGACGAGGTCAAAATAGAAGGTTACAATATAAAACGCTTAGATAGGAATAGAAAAGGTGGTGGGGTATGTGCCTACATAAAGAACGACTTAGCCTATAATCCAAGACCTGATTTAAATGACAATAAACTGGAGATTCTATGGTTTGAAGTGTTGCTACCCAAGACCAAACCCATCTTAGTAGGAACTAGTTATCGCCCTCCCACCCATGACCTGTTCTTAGAGGACTTTTCGAGAGTCTTGTCAGGACTTGATAACAATGTGGAGACAGTAATACTGGGAGACTTCAACATCTGTTTTCAACAGCAAAATAATGGGCTATGTAAAAGATATAAGCAAATTCTGGATTTAAATAGTTACACTCAACTAATTAATACACCAACCCGGATCACACAGTTCTCAGCCACCCTAATTGACCACATACTTTGTAACCGCCCTGAGAACATTAGTCAGTCAGGGGTCATTACCACAGGTCTTAGTGATCATTTCATCATTTACTGTACCAGGAAAATTACTAGGGAACGGATAGGCCTACACAAGACAATAAAAGTTAGGTCAACTAGAAACTACAGTAAAGAAACACTGGTAAATATGCTACACAATTTTGACTGGTCAGTGATAACAAGTTGCACGGACGTAAATGATGTCTGGGAAAAATTCAAAACAATGTTCACTGCCATCCTTGATAATATTGCACCAGTTAAAGAGGTTAGGATTAAACGAAGAACTGAACCCTGGATGACTACTGAGATATTAGATAATATGAAATTCAGAGACCAGTTGATAAAAAGATTTAAGGCAAACAGACAGGATATTGCAGCACTAAATGAATTCCAAAGGGTGAGGAACAGAGTGCAGAGGCTTATAAAAGGCGCAAAGGCAAGACACTATTGCTCAAAGATCGAAGAGTACAAGAATAACCCTAGAAAGCTCTGACAACAACTCAAACAGTTGGGGTATAGCCATAAACCCGTAGATAGATCTAACATAGTTCTAAATGTCGATAACGAGGTATGCCACGAAACAACTAAAGTGGCAAATTGTTTTAATTCATACTACACAACTGTCGCATCAACACTAGTAAGTAAGCTACCAGCTGCATCAAATACCTTTAACACAGACTCTGATAAATTTAAAACATACTATACCAATAAAGGGGTAACTCCAAACAGTTGTCAACTAGTAAGTGTATCTCATGACTTCGTGCAAAAAGAACTAAGCAGGTTAAACCCAATTAAGAGCACCGGCCCAGATAACATCCCGTCTAAGTTCCTAAAAGATGGTGCCTCTGAACTGGCAATCCCCATTGCTCACATAATAAATTTGTCCATCACCACTAATACAGTGCCAGAGGGGTTCAAGGAGGCCAGAGTTACTCCTATCTTCAAGAAAAATAGTAGGTCTGATGTCAGCAACTATAGGCCTGTTAGTATACTCAGTGTAATATCCAAAATTCTAGAGAGGGCGGTGTACTGTCAAGTAGTTAAGTACCTTAATGACAACAACATTCTTCATAGTTACCAATCAGGCTTTAGGAGATCTTACTCAACCGATACCTCCCTAATTAATCTGATGGATTACATGAGAACTGAAATGTCTATAGGGAACCTCATAGGAATGGTAACTTTAGACTTGCAAAAGGCCTTCGATACTGTCAACCACAATATATTATGTAAGAAACTTCAAGCTATCGGCATAGGTTCCACAGACTGGTTTAAGTCCTATCTTAGCAACAGGAAACAAGTTGTCAAAATCAACAAAACGTAATCAGAACCACTGCCGATAGCATGTGGAGGTCCCCAAGGTAGTATTCTGGGTCCTTTATTATTCCTGTGTTATGTAAATGATATGCCCATCAGTGTCAAGTGCAAACTCCTACTGTATGCGGATGACAGTGCTCTGTTAGTGTCAGGTAAAGACCCACAAGATATAGCTAATGTATTAACACTGGAACTGGAGTCCTGCAGCAAATGGTTAGTAGACAACAAACTATCGTTACATCTAGGGAAAACAGAAGCCATACTCTTTGGCACGAAATATAAACTGAGCAGGGTAAATAATTTTAATATCCGGTGTAATGGGGAATCCATCACTTCAGTTTCCTCAGTAAAATATCTGGGAATCCCCTTTGACCCATGCATGTCAGGAGAATTGATAGGGAACAGTGTAGTAAAGAAAGCGAATGCCAGACTGAAGTTCCTCTACAGACAAGCACAGTGTCTACCTACTGAGGCCCGCAGGACCCTATGTCTAGCCCTTATACAATGTCATATAGACTACGCTTGCTCTTCATGGTACTCTGCCTTGACAAAAACTGAAAGATAAGCTGCAAATCACCCAGAACAAAATGGTAAGATTTATCCTGGACCTGGGACCAAGAGAGCATGTAGGCCAGGATGAATTACAACAATTGGATATGCTGAATATTGAAGACAGAGTAAAACAACTTAAATTAAATCAAGTTTATAAAATTGCTCACAAACAGTGTCCAGAATATCTTGCTGCCAATTTTGTCAAGGCTGGGAACCAAAGCAGTCATAGTACTAGGGAAGAGAGCACAACTTTGTAGTTCCCACAGTCAATGGCCAGGCTTCAAACACCTTTTATTGTACAGCAATAAAGGAATGGAACAGACTGCCTGCACATGTCAAAGCCAGTCATAGCATGAGCCAGTTCAAGAAGAGAGCCAAAAGGTACCTAATGAATGTAGCGACAGAAAGGGAGGAGAATGATTTTTATTTTAGCTAACAAACATGTATATGTAAATAACTCTTTTACCTTATTCCTAGTATACATATATCCTTTATAATATAATAACATATATATCCTACAATGTAAAATATTATAGTGTAAAAGGGACCCCAATGGAAATAAGTCACTCTGTCTGACTTTTTTGGGTTATCCTAGGTTCTCTACACATATGCTGCTATGTATGATAATGTATGTAAATGTATTTGTGTATACCTGAATAAACTTACTTACTTACTTACTTACTATTGAATTTTTGTGTGCCAGTGGGCTCGTAATTCTTATACCATTGATCCAAGTGGTTAATAAAGTTATCTCTGTGTTCTGGGTTGAGAATAAGTTTCCTCCTGTATTTAGCTCCTTGGTTGCTGGAGATATGATCAAGATTGACAGTTGTGAGTCTTGGGAAGTGATCAGATAGAAGATCATCAACTATGACAGAGTCATACATCGTATATGATGTATTTGCTATTGCTTTACTGCCCCCTTTGTGGAGTGGGGCTGTCTGTCGTTTTTAGTAACTGCGGGACGACCCCAGTGTCCAAGCACGTGATAGGGGCTTCTTGCAGTTCTTGATGAACACGGAGTTCCATGAGTCAGGGCCTGGGGCGGAGTGCATTGGCATGTCATTTATCGCCTTTTCGAAGTCATGTGGCGTCAGGGTAATGTCAGATAGGCTTGCGTCTACCAGGTTCTGTGGCACTCTCATAAAAAATTCATTGCTGTCATCTGTGTAGGACCCATCCCGTTTTTGTAGGGGCCCAATACTGGATGTTGTTCTCGACTTTGATTTGGCATAAGAAAAGAAATACTTCTGTTTCTTTAAATTTCATTTATGGCTTTTAGTTCTTCCTGCGTTTCTTGATTCCTGTAAGATTCCTTTAGTTTTAATTCGATGTTTGCTATTTCTCTGACCAGTGTCTCCCTACATATTTCAGATATATTGGCCTCTTGTAGCCGCTCTGTTATTCTTTGCCTTCGCCTGTATAGGAGCGCCTCTCTTTCTAGTTTACATCTCCTCATTTTCCTTAAGGAATTTGCCTTGAGCAAATCTCAAGTGCCACAGAGTTAATTTGCTCTAGACATAGGTTAGGATCCGTGATGTTTAGGCTATCTTCCCAGTTTATATCATTTAGGACTTGGTTTACTTGGTCCCACCTTATGTTTTTGTTATTGAAATTGAATTTGGAGAAGGCTCCCTCGCGACTGATCACATTTTGTCAATCTGGGGCCCCCCGCATGCATGTCTGGACCTCTATTATGTTGTGATCTGAGTATATTGTTTTTGATATGATGACATTTCGTATCAGATCATCATTGTTGGTGAAGATGAGGTCCAGATTATTCTCTAATCTTGTAGGCTCTATTATTTGCTGGTTTAAGGTGAATTTGGTGCAGAGATTTAAAAGCTCGTGTGTGTGCGAGTTTTCATCTGAGCTGCCTCCTGGTGTTATCTCACATTGTTTGCAATATTCCTCCATTTTAGGTGCCTTTGGTTGAAATCCCCCAGGAGCAAGATGTTGGGGGCAGGAGCTGGAAGGTTTTCCAGACAGTGGCCAATTTTCAGAAGCTGTTCCTGGAATTGTTGAAACGTCGCATCTGGAGGCTTGTATACAACTACGATGACCAGGTTTTGATTCTCGATCTTTACTGCTAAAACTTCAACTACATCATTTGAGGAATTTAGTAGTTCTGAGCATATAAGTGACTCTGTGATATACAGGCCAACCCCTTCCTTTTGCCTGTTCACTCTGTCACATCTGTATATCATGTAGCCCGGGATCCATATGTAAAATATAACAAATACAAATACAAATTTTATTTCATTGCAAGTTTACATCGATATTTTGTAATTACAATAATGAATTGCAGTGCAAAGAGAGCCACTATCATGCCATGGCATTATGGGCAGACTAAATCTAATGTCTTACAGACTACTTAATACTAGAGAAATTGATCAGAGTTGTTATAGTTGAACATTTGTTTTTATTTATAGCAGACACTAAGTTTACTCAAATTACAATCTGGGAATATTACATTGGGACAAGTAGGTTGGTTATATCAATAGTAAATATTTAAATTATATTATGGGAAAATAATATTGAGCGTTGTTGGGAAACTATCAGCTATCTGGCCAATATGGTCTGCAGAACTATGGGTATTTATCTGCCTGACACAACCAATATTAACCAATCTTCATAACAAATCTCCTGGGAAATCAACTCGACTGGACATCAAGGACCCTAATGGAAATTCAAGACCCGAATTGAAATAAGTCACTTTGACCTTTTGGAATGGTTATCCTAGGTAATTTACACATATACTACTATGTGTACTTATTTACTAAACTATTTATGTGTACCTATACCTAAATAAACTTAATAACTATTTTTGCATATCCGGAGTTCACACCAGCACCACCATGACCCACTTCCGGCTACCCACTCTACTAAGTCTCCACCAGTATCTCTCTCAATAAACCACAATGGTCTTTTTTCCCCCTCCTCTGGGCATAATCAGTAGCCATATAACTGACCTGAAGAGTGGAATTGAGAAGAGTCACTCAGAGAGTCTCCCTGAGCTGCACCTCAGCTGCTCCAGGTGTTAAGACATACCAAAACTGTGTGGGTTAGTTACCATTTTGTCCTAGGCACATGTCGATTAGACACTAGGCCTGTTGTATGTATGTGTGTGTGTGTATATGTGTGTGTGTGTATGTGTGTGTGTATATGTACTCACCTAGTTGTGGTTGCAGGGGTCGATTCATAGCTCCTCGTGTGTGTGTATGTGTTAGTTAGTTAGTTACCATTTTGTCCTAGGCACATGTCGATTAGACACTAGGCCTGAGTAGTATGTGTGTATGTGTGTGTGTGTAGGAAACACTTCGAAATGTTTCCGACCCGCCGGAATCGAACCCGGGCCCTCCGTGCGTGAAGCGAGAGCTTTAGCCACCAGGCCACCGGGGTGTGTATGTGTGTGTGTACTCACCTATTTGTACTCACCTATTTGTGGTTGCAGGGTCGAGGGGTCGAGTGTGTGTGTATGTATGTTAGTTACCATTTTGTCCTAGGCACATGTCGATTAGACACTAGGCCTGTTGTATGTATTTTGTGTGTGTGTGTGTGTGTGTGTGTGTGTGTAACGAAACACTTCGAAATGTTTCGGCCCGCTGAAGTGAACCAGGCCCTCCGTGCGTGAAGCAAGAGCTCTGGCCACATGCGTGTGTGTGTGTGTGTGTGTGGTGTGTGTGTGTGTGTGTGTGTGTGTGTGGTGACTCAAGAGGGTCACCAAACAGAACGAAAGGAACACGTAAGGACTTGGAATAATTATGTCAGAAGACCTTTCTTTTAAAGACC
>WNWK01019032.1:0-38672 GCA_009830355.1 Cherax destructor | reverse complement strand
AAAAGGTAATGATAGATTTGTATTAAAAATAAAAAATAAAAGTAAATGGTTACAGAGGCGTTAAAAGATAAATATATAGTAAAATAGGATGTACAATTATATTTAGTGGGAAATTTAATATAGTGAGGTAGCAGATTATTAGAACAAAAATGAAGTTAATTACATTAATATATAATCAGTTTTGGGAGAAATGTAAGATTGTGCGGTTGCAGTTACTAATACAACTGTTGCACTAACGCAGACTAAGGATTAGGTCATTGATATTATTCAGTCTCTGTAAGATTAGCATCTCGAAGGAATGTGGACAGTTCATTTTCATTCGTGATATAATAAGCACGGCCTACATTTGTTTTCTTAACTAGGATTTTCCCTTCTCGGGTGAAGCACTGGTGGATTTTGTCATTATTCTCACGTTTAAGCTTTCTTACTCTGTATAGGAGGTTCTGACGTTTTTTTGTGAGGCATTCATTTACAAAGAGATCTTTTTTTGCATTAATTGATGTTTTAATAAGATCTGTTTTACTGTCTATCGTGTGAAATCTAAGCATAACACTCTTTTTTCTACCTTGTGTGCCAAGTAAACGTGATTCTGTTATTTCTGATGCTGGTACTACTAAATTTAAGTGATCTTTTATGGTCTGAAGAGCAGCATCTTTGCAGTTGGTATGGTTTATGCCACTTGGAAAGAGTGCACTGCTAATTATTACCGCGCTGGATAACTTATCTTGCTCATTTTTATCTTCTTGGTTAGAAAAATAGTCGGTCAGCTGGGTATCCATGGTTTTCCAGTTCTTGACAGCATCTTCAACCTTCGTGTTTAGGGATGTTATTTGGTCTGTATGGCTGGCTATGACTGATTGGAGGGTCTTTCCAAAATCAGCCATTCCAGCTGATGTAAACTTCTGCTCAAAGCTTAGGATCTTGCTTTCTAGGTGGGCTAACTTTGTTTCATGCTTAGATAGTGTTGTACGAAGATTCCTGTTTTCCTCAGTTAAGGTGGTGATGTATGACTTAAGAGTGACAGGATCATTTGTCATACCTGAGATCAATTCAGATGGGTCAAATCCTTTGAAGGCAGTGTTGTTTGAGGAGATTCAGTCATGATTGGTGTTGTTGCTGTCCCGTCGTCATGGGTGGTGGTTGAGTAGGGTGAGGGAGAGGGAGAGTCAGCCATTGTGTTTGTTGACATGTTGCCTGGGGTGGTGGTGGGGTGGGTGGGTGATGCACCGGCGTCCTGCTGGGTAGGCAAATGAAATAGTCGAGATCTTGGTGATTTCTTGCTGTTCTTATTGCTGCTTCTTCTGTTATTAGGTCTCATAGTAGTACAGGGGATGTTGTAGATAGGATGTAGAAGCTAAAGTTGCTCAGAGCTTGTTGTGGGTGCTCGTCTGGCAGCGGGCTGTGTTTTGGGTTTGCTGGCACTCTCCACTTGGATCGATAATTTTTCGAGTAGGTGGTCTTACTGTTGGTTTTCTTGAGTCATTCTGGGGTCTAGGTGCGTTAGTGCAGCAGTTCTGCAGTTAGGCCATCATAGAAGCGTTGGTGGGTTCTGGCTGGAGAAGAAAATAACAGAGCTTGGGTGCCACTGTCGTTGCCGCTATACTCTCATACATTCCCCTCTTTACTTCCATGGACAAGGTTCTTTGTCTCCACAGACTCCGAAGTGCTCCACTCACCCTTTTCCCCTCATCAATTCTATGATTCACCTCATCCTTCATAGACCCATCCGCCGACATGTCCACTCCCAAATATCTGAATACATTCACCTCCTCCATACTCTCTCCCTCCAATCTGATATCCAATCTTTCGTCACCTATTCTTTTTGTTATCCTCATCACCTTACTCTTTCCTATATTCACTTTCAATTTTCTTCTTTTACACACCCTACCAAATTCATCCACCAACCTCTGCAGCTTCTCTTCAGAATCTCCCAAAAGCACAGTGTCATCAGCAAAAAGCAACTGTGACAACTCCCACTTTGTATTTGCTTCTTTATCTTTTAGCCCAACACCTCTTGCCAAGACCCTCGCATTCACTTCTCTTACAACCCCATCTATAAATATATTGAACAACCACGGTGACATCACACATCCTTGTCTAAGGCCCACTTTTACTGGGAAATAGTCCCTTCCCTCCTACACACTCTAACCTGAGCCTCACTATCCTCATAAAAACTCTTCACTGCTTTCAGTAACCTTCCTCCTATTCCATACACCTGCAACATCTGCCACATTGCCCCCCTATCTACCCTATCATACGCCTTTTCCAAATCCATAAATGCCACAAAAACATCTTTACCCTTATCCAAATACTGTTCACCTATATGTTTCACTGTAAACACTTGGTCTACACACCCCCTACCTTTCCTAAAGCCCCCTTGTTCATCTGCTATCCTGCTTTCTGTTTTACTCTTAATTCTTTCAATAATAACTCTACCATACACTTTACCAGGTACACTCAACAGACTTATTCCCCTATAATTTTTGCACTCTTTTGGGACTTATATATAGGGTTTCCTAATATTCATGATTTCAGTAACCTCAGCAGGTCCTTGGAATGTATCCCTCGTGGATACAGGGGGATACGTTTCTACTGTAATGTTAAGTGCTTCAGACGTGCCTCTTGTTCTAAAATAAATATATTATTTTGTTTATATATTCTAAAATAACAGTTTGCAGATGGCATACTTGTACATTTAAAAAAATAAAAGGGTCATTCTACGTCAAGTGGACCAATTTTGAAAATCGTCCCCACCTGACAATCTCAAGTTTTGATAAAATTTTATGTGAAGGTTGGCATGTATATCATACTAACTTTGGGGAAATTTCAGTTCATGATATGAAGTAGTAGTAATGCTGTGGCCCTCAGAGTGGAGGCAGGTGAAAATTTCACCAACCCATGGCACACAATCAATAATGTTCAGGTTATTGCTGTGGCAGATCTTGAAGAGTAAAAGTTGTGTTAGTAGACATGCCTCTACAACTTTTGGAGCTGATTTCAAAAATTGTAATCCTAAAACTTGTATGCTTTTACTTTTTTCACAATATGAAGCTAAAGTAGGCCAAAACTCAGTCATGTAAAATTTAATCTTGAATTCATCTGCCTATATCTAAAGGAAAACATTTTAGTATGACATTATTGTAGCCAGCTACCCAAGTGGACATCGTCACAATCCTAAAATATAAGACTCCAAACATTTTTAGTTCCTGTGTTAATGGTACCTAAAAATACCCTCACAGACCTCACGGTGAATTTTAGGCCCTTTTTTGAAGACCAATAGCAAAAAAACAGCTGGCCAACCACACATCAGTCATGTTCCTGGTCAATCACAGTCATCATAAAGATAAACAAATTAGTTTCATGTCTTACCCATGGTGGAGTGAGTGGTTCTTGTTGTGATGGCTCAGTGTAAATTTACAATTTATTGACACAAAATTATGGTTGTTTTTTCAGTTTATTTTTTTTTAATATCTAACAATATGTACACCATTTTGCACAAATTTTTAATAAATTCCAGTTCAAAAACGAGTCCAAAGCCAAGGAAACTTTCCTCCGTCTTCAGACCTCTCTTATGTAACACTTGCCCATCAGAGGTCAGTATGCTGCGGTCAGAGGTCACGTGAGATCACTGTCCTAAGCTGTCTGGGAATTAGCGTGGGGTGTTACCGAGACCATGGCTTGCTGTAGTGTTTTGGAATCTCAGGTTAAAGTATTGAAGAAGGAGGTTCTACTTCTTCAGGAGGAAAATAGGAGGCTGAAGCTTCGCCTAGATGGGTTTGGAGTGAGTGTGAGATGGTTGGTGCTGGTAAGGAGGAAAAGGATACCAGCAGTGAGCTAAAGAGTTGCAGCCACTTTAAGTGGCAAGTGGTTCACAATTCAGGAAGAAGGAAGATAAGGAAGGTTAATAGAGAATATGTGAAGGTAGGAAATCGATTCTCTGTTCTCCAGAATGAGTGTACTTCAGTGGTTAGTGAGGTTAAAGGTACCACTGACTCCCCTGCTAATCAAGGTAAGAATATTCTAATTGTGGGAGACTCTCAGGTAAGATATATGGACCGTGCTTTTTGTAACAGAGATAGGAAGGTCAGACAGAGGGTGTGCCTCCCAGGAGCTGGTGTTGGTTACATAGTCAGCAGGTTGGATAATATTATGTCAGGTAATGGGAACAAGCCCATTATTTGTCTTAGTGCTGGTGGAAATGACATTGGAAAGGGCAGGAGACAGGAGCTGCTGGATAAGTACAGGTCAGCCATAGAAGTAGTCAGGTCTAAGGGAGGGATCCCAATCATATGTAGTATCTTGCCTAGAAGGGGAGTGGGCAATGAATGGATGTCTAGGGCAATTAGTGTAAATTGCTGGCTAGACAGGTATTGAAAGGAACTTGCAATCCCATTCATTGATAACTGGGACAAATTCTATGGCAAACATGATATGTATGCAAGGGATGGGGTTCATCTCTCTGGGGTTGGAGTGGTTGCATTAGCCAATTTGATTGAGGGGATCAATGATGACTTGTCTAGGAATTTAAACTGATAGATTATAGAGGTATGGGTGTTTGTGGGAAACAATCAGGGTGCAGTACTAGGGTTGAAAACAGCAGATATTACCAGGATACCCCAGGGATATGTTTAAAAGACAATATTCAAAATAAAGTTGCTAGTAAAGGCAAAGCAATTGCTCAACAAACAAAGAGAGATAGTAGAGGGCAACGAGTGACAAGCTCCCCATATGATAATCTATGTAGATAAAATAGCTTTTTTGTTTCAGTTTTATTTTGCATTACGAGTGTATATTACAGTTAGCCCTATGCTATACTCTGTTTTCTCTAATATAAGCCTCCAAGGCAGGGACAGGAGGATGGTACAGTGGACCCCCAGTGTTCGTTATGCTTCAAACTCAAACAATTATGTAAGTGTATTTTTGTAAGTGCTTTTGTAAGTGTATTTTTGGGGGTCTAAAAGGACTAGTCTAATTTACATTATTCCTTATGGGAATAAATTCGTTTGGTAATGGCACTTGAACAGCATTCAGGAACGAATAAATTACGAAAACCGGGGGTCCACTGTACTTGTATCCCATATCCTCTTCATATCTCAGTCAAACCGCTTGGTATTATGCCAAATATTATTCATTCTGGAGTATTTAACATGTTTTTATGTTATTTATATTGTTTATTATGTCATATTAGATCAATTGTGATAGGTAAATAAGCCTTAGTGTTGATATTAGCGTAATAATAAAGCATATTCCCCTGCATCACAAGACTGGGCTCATGGCAACTGACAGTGGCTTCAAAGTCACCTTTTCTTGTATGGACAATGTACTGTGTATGTGCTTTACACAATGAGAAGCATTTCTTTTATTTGTTGGAACCATGGCTACGGCTAAAAGTAAGTAGGTTATAACAATAAATGGAGAAAAAGAAACTTCCTAGTGGAAGCTCTTTGGTAAAGAAAGTGAGAAACACAATAGAATTGAAGAAATAAATTGTAGCAAAGTATCAAAGTGGAGGAGGAAGAGAGAGGGGAGAATGTGCCTTCTTCAGTGATTCTACGATATGTACGATACTAAAGCAGCACGAGTCGATAAGGGCTATAGCGCCAACCAGCGATAAAGTGTAGCAAGTAAGTTAAGCGATAGAAAAATGATGACACGAAACTTAACTCTTCCATTGTTGTTTGAGGTGTATAGGATCACTGACAACACCGCCGCCTCTGCTGCTGCTTATGCTTATTCTCTCAGTGGCCCTTATACACCCAACAACAACACAACACCAGTTGTGACATACATAATGACATATTTTATTCATTCTAGAGTATATGTCATGTTTCTATGTTATTAATATTGTTTATTATGTCATATTAGATGAATTGTGATAGATAAATAAGCCGTAGAGTTGATATTAGTGTCATATTGAAGGACTATCTTTTCCTGCCTCCAAACAAACTCTCCTGCCTCTTTCATATGCCAACAAGTCTTCAATAAAGGTAAAACTGATTTAAATGTTCATTTATCCATTAAAATTAGTGCTTTATATTTATTTCTCATTGTTTTCTGTATGTAAAACTATAGTATTTATTCTTTAAAAAATGAATTTTTTGTGAATATTTTTTGGTGGAACGGATTAATTGGATTTACATTATTTCTTATGGGAAATATTGCTTTGACTTTAGGTCTAGTTCCTGGAACGGATTATGGCCGAAACTCGGGGTTCCACTGTATTTTACTTTTTATTGTTTTTAATGCCTAGTTCTATTCATAACTTAACCCTTTCAGGGTCGGTCCCGTATATGTACGACTTGATAGCCAGTGTCGGTCCCGTATTTATACGCCTAAATTCTAGAGCCTTCAAATCTGGTGGAAGAAAGCTGGTAGGCCTACATATGAAAGAATGGAACAAGCGTTCTGCTTTCTGGCAGTAGCCTGGAACCTAACCTGCCGTATAAGTGGGGCCCTACTGTACATTACTTACCTTGAAATATTTTCGTCCTTAGCTTATAGTGAGTGGTGAATATATTTATTGTAGGAAGTCTTAATAAAGTAAGAATGGGTATAATTGAAAACCACTGCATTAGCGAAAAGCTGTAAAGCAAAGCACTGTAAAGCAGAGCCCTTCTGTAGAGTGTAGAAGCATTCTGCATTAGCATTAGTATTAAGATTAATTAAAGATTTTAATAAAAGTTAACGACTCTTATCTTGTCTAGATTTAAGTAATTATGTACTAGGATTATTTTTTTTTATTCAAAAATGTTATTATCCAAGTTAATATCACCAACAGTGTTATTATCCAGGTTAATATCGTCATCAGTGTTATTATCCTGGTTAATATTATCATCATTGTTATTAACACATAGGCCGTTTCCCACCAAGGCAGGGTGGCCTGACAAAGAAAAACTTTCATCATCATTCACTCCATCACTGTCTTGCCAGAGGCGTGCTTACACTACAGCTACAAAACTGCAACATTAACACCCCTCCTTCAGGAGGGGTGTTAATGTCATCTCCAGGAATCAAGTTTGGCCTGCCAGTTTCCCTGAAACCCTTCATAAATGTTACCTTGCCTACACCAACAGCACGTCAAGTCCTAAAAACCATTTGTCTCCATTTGCTCCTATCTACCATGCTGACGCACGCTTGCTGTAAGTCCAAGCCCCTCGCACACAAAACCTCCTTTACCCCCTCTCTCCACCCTTTTCTAGGCCGACACTTTCCCCGCCTTCCCTCCACTACAGATTTATACACTCTCGAAGTCATTCTATCTTGTTCCATTCTCTCTATATGTCCAAACAATCTCAATAACCCCTCCTCAGCTCTCTGGATAATAGTTTTGGTAATCCCATACCTCCTCCTAATCTCCAAACTACGGATTCTCTGCATTATATTTACACCACACATTGCCCTCAGACATGACATCTCCACTGCCTCCAGCCTTCTCCTTGTTGCAACATTCACAACCCATGTCTCACACCCATACAAGAGTGTTGGTATAACTATACTCTCATACATTCCCCTCTTTGCTTTCATGGATAAAGTTCTCTGTCTCCACAAGCTCCTCAGTGCACCACTCACCTTTTTCCCCTTGTTAATTCTATGTTTCACCTCATCCTTCATATACCCATCTGCTGGCACATCCACTCCCAAATATCTGAACACATTCACCTCCTCCATACTCTCTCCCTCCAATCTGATATCCAATCTTCCGTTATCTAATTTTTTTGTTATCCTCATCACCTTACTCTTTCCTATATTCACTTTTAATTTCCTTCTTTTACATACCCTACCAAACTCATCCACCAACCTCTGCAACTTCTCTTCAGAATCCCCCAAAAGCACAGTGTCATCAGCAAAGAGCAACTGTGACAACTCCCACTTTGTGTTAGATTCTTTATCTTTTAACACCACACCTCTTGCCAACACCTGAGCATTCACTTCTCTTAGAACTCCATCTATAAATATATTGAACAACCACGGTGACATCACACATCCTTGTCCAAGGCCTACTTTTACTGGGAAATAATCTCCCTCTCGCCTACATACTCTAACCTGAGCCTTACTATCCTCGTAAAAACTTTTCACCGCTTTCAATAACCTACCTCCTATTCCATACATTTGCAGCATCTGCCACATTGCCTCCCTATCCACCCTATCATATGCCTTTTCCAAATCCATAAATGCCACAAACACCTCTTTAACCCTTATCTAAATATTGTTCACCTATATGTTTCACTGCAAACACTTGCTCTACTCACCCCCTACCCTTCCTAAAGCCTCCTTGTTCATCTGCTATCCTGCTTTCCGTCTTACTCCTAGTTCTTTTAATAATAACTCTACCATATACTTTACCAGGTATACTCAACAGACTTATTCCCCTATAATTTTTACACACTCTTTTTTCCCCTGTGCCTTTATACAAAGGAACTATGCATGCTCTCTGCCAATCCCTAGGTACCTTACCCTTTTCCATACATTTATTAAATAAAAACGCAAACCACTCTAAAACTATATCCCCACCTGCCTTTAACATTTCTATCTTTATCCCATCAATCCCAGCTATTTTACCCCCTTTCATTCTACTCACTGCCTCATGAACTTCCCCCACACTAACAACTGGTTCTTCCTCACTCCTATAAGATGTTATTCCTCCTTGCCCTATACACGAAATCACAGCTTCCCTATCTTCATCAACATTTAACAATTCCTCAAAATATTCCCTCCATCTTCCCGATACCTCTAACTCTCCATTTAATAACTCTCCTCTCCTATTTTAACTGACAAATCCATTCTTTCCTAGGCTTTCTCAACTTATTAATCTCACTCCAAAACTTTTTCTTATTTTCAACAAAATTTGTTGATAACATCCCACCCACCCTCTCATTTGCTCTCTCTTTATATTGCTTCACCACTTTCTTAACCTCTCTTTTTCTCTCCATATACTCCTCCCTCCTTACATCACTTCTACTTTGTAAAAACCTCTCATATGCTAACTTTTTCTCTTACTACTCTCTATACATCCTCATTCCACCAATCGCTCTTCTTCCCTCCTGCACCCTCTTTCCTATAACCACAAATTTCTGCTGAACACTCTAACACTATACAGTGGTACCCCGACTTACGATATTTTTTCATTCCAGAATGCTGTTCAAGTGCCATTACCAAACGAATGTATCTCCATAAGAAATTATGTAAAATTGACTAGTCCTTTTAGACCCCCAAAATTACACTTACAAAAGCATTTAAAAAAATAAACTTACATAAAAGGGTGTGTTTGGGGACCATCGTAAGTCGGGGTACCACTGTATTCTTAAACTTACCCCATACCTCTTCTACCCCACTGCCTATACTCTCACTAGCCCATCTGTCTTCCAACAGTTGTTTATATCTTACCCTAACTGCCTCCTCCTTTAGTTTATAAATCTTCACTTCTCATGCCGGGGCATTAGTCTGCCCAAAATGCCCCGGCATGATAGTGGCTTTCTTTGTACTTAGCAAACCAAAATTATAGTTACACATTGTAACCTTTACAAAGAAATAAATCTTTTACTTTTTTTTTTTTACTTTTAGGGATAGTGGAGGAAGGGTGCAAAGGAGGTTTTAAGTGGTAGGCACTTTAGCATCCAGCAGGCATGTGTGAACATATTAGATAAGGTTGAGTTATTTAAAGGATTTGATGTGCTGTTACTGTGAGCAAGGTAACATGTTTGATTCGATTCAGGGAAACCAGTTAGCTAGACTTGAGTCTTGGAGGCGGGAAGTGCAATGTTTGTACTCCTATGGTTAGGGATGTTACAGTTTGGAGTATCACATGAATTGTGATATCTGTGCCTTCTGGCAAAATTGCTGTTAAATGAATACTATATACCTTACCTTACCTTACCTACCTTTCAAATTCAAATTCAAATTCAACTTTATTTCTGGTAATATTACAAAGTGGGGTGTACTTATTTATACATTTTATGAAGTTGATATTACAAGATGGCCAATAATATGTCTAGGTATGCCTAGGCTTTTCAGGCAGTCTTATGATAGGTCTTACTCAATAGTGACACAATGATTATACGTACTGATATTAAGGTTAGGTAATTGTAGTGATTAACTAGGTTTACAAAATTGAGGTACTGAAATTCATACATTTAAGAATTTAACAATTAGTTTAAGAATTTAACAATTAGTTTATATATTAATGATAAAGGTGATGTATTGGCATAATACCATTACTATATTGGAGTGTCTTAGGCAAACTTATGACTAGCTTAAGAATTATGAATCTATAGTTGTATAAAATTTTGGTTACAGTCATGTGCAAATTAAGGGGAATCACAGATATCAATAAGTGTATTTCGCTGTGGATATGTGCAAGATAAAGTAGTTTTCATGTGGTTAGCTACCGGTTGGGTGCGTAAGTGAGATAAGATGTTTTTAACGGTGCTTTTGAAAATGGAGGTTGTGTCTGCAGTTCTAGAGTTTTCAGGCAGGGAGTTCCAGATTTTAGGCCCTTTTATGTGCATAGAATTTTTGTATAGATTTAGTCAGACACGGAGAATGTCAAAGAGAATCTTGTATCTGGTGTTATGTCTATGGGTCCTGTCACAACTGTCAAGAAAGTGTTTTAGCTCAGGGTTAAAGTTGGAATGTATGGTTCTATAAATGTAGATAGCAGAGTAGTAAGTATGGATGTTCTGAACAGTGAGTAAGTTTAGGTCTTTGAAGAGTGGGGGTGTGCTGCCTAGCGTTTGATATACCTTTGAAGAGTTTCGAGTATCTCTACTCTCTGAGCTCAGCCATGGGCCAGGCTCATCTGGTGCTCGCCTGGTCAACCAGGCTGTTGCTGCTGGAGGCCCACTGCCCCACATATCCATCACAGCCTGCTTGATCTGGCACCTGGTGAAGATACTTGTCCAGTTTCCTCTTGAAGGCTTTTACACTTGTCCCAGCCATGTTTCTGATATCGTCTGGTAAGATGTTGAATAGTCTGGGACCCGGAAGTTGATACAGTGTTCCCTTATTGTCCCTGCTGCACCCCTGCTCCTCACTGGGTTTATTTTGCACTTCCTCCCATATCTCTCACTCCAGTAGGTTGTTATGGCAGTGTGCAAATTTGGAACCAGGCCCTCGAGTACTTTCCAGGTATATATTATCATGTATCCCTCTCTCCTCTGCTTAATGAGTACATGTTCAAGACTTGAAGGCATTCCCAGTAATTTAGGTGCTTTACTGGCTCATTGTGAGCTGTAAACGATCTGTATTTGTTCCAGCTCTGATATTTCTCCTGCTTTGAACAGGGCTGTCAGCACTGAGCAATATTCTAAGTGAGGGAGCACTAGCGATTTGAAGAGTGTCACCATCGGCATTACTTCCCTTGTTTTGAAGGTTCTCAATACCCACCCCGTCATCTTCCTGGCTGTTGTGATCTTTGTCTTCTTATGGTCTTTAAAAGAAAGGTCAGCTGACATGATTATTCCCAGGTCTTTTACGTTTTCCTTTCGTTCTGTTTGGTGACGCTCTTGAGTTTTGTATATAGTGTTCCTTTTGAGTTCTTCATTCTTTCCATACCTCAGCAGCTGGAACTTATCACCATTGAACGTCATGTTGCTCTCCACTGCCCACTGGAAAACCCTGCTTATGTCTTCCTGTAATTTTTCAGCGTCCTCAACCGTAGTGACTTTCATGCTTATTTTAGTGTCATCTGCAAATGATGATATAAAAGTGTGCTGGGTATTTTTATATTATGTCTGCTATGAGGATCAGAAACAGCAGAGGTGCCAGGACAGTACCTTGGGGTACTGAGCTTTTGACCTCGCTGATGCTGGATCTTGCCATGTTCACTACTATTTTTGTGTTGTGTGTGTTAGGAACCCGAAAATCCATTTGCCTACCTTCCCCGTAATGCCCACGGCCCTCATTTTGTGTGCTATTACTTCTTGATCGCAGTTGTCAAACACCTTTGCAAAATTTGTGTAAATCACATCTGCGTTTTGGTCGTCTTCCTATGCCTCCATAATTCTGTCATAATGGTTTAGCAGCTGTGACAGGCATGATCGTCCTGCTCTAAAGCCATGCTGGTTCGGGTTATGCTGTTTGTGCTGGTCCATGAAATTTGTAATGGTGGAGAATGTTTCCTACTTTTGGGTCACTACCTCGGTAGGAGATAGCTGCTTTTGTAGGGAAAAAAATAGTGACAAGTCTAAACTAAATTAGCTATTTCCTGCACAGCAGTACCTCCACGCATGCACGTGCTCACGCACCTGGAGCTGCAAATTGACCACTGCAACCACAGATAGGTGAGTACTTCACACACACACTTACACACAGTGTTTTGATATCCTCTGAATTATCAGGGTTAAAATTTTGGAATGGTTTAACACCTCAGAAGTCAGAGGTTCAGATAATATCTATGCGAGTGAGACAACCACTGATAATGTCATACTACTTCAGTGGTAAACTAACTTCCAGATATACAACATTAATATAGCTCTACTCTAATTTTTATTCCTATAATATTAATGTTATATAACAAAGCCTCACTTATCTTCTAGATACCTGCCACCTACCTACATACCTAGCAATGTCTACCGAGATCCCTGCCATTGCAGCACAGTCTTTGACCACCAACACTACTCTTCACTTAAAAGAATCAACTGTAATACAAACAAAGGTTCATACAAAAGAGGAACTACATCGATGTTCAGTATGTCAGAAGGACTTTACACAAAAAGGAGATCTAGTAATACACAAGAAAATTCATAAAGAGAGAAAAACATCAGTGTCCAGTGTGTCCCAAAGCTTTTCATCACGCCGAGACTTATTACGACATGGAAGAATTCACACTGGAGAGAAACCATATCAGTGCTCTCAGTGCTTAAAAGACTTTTCACAAAAAGGAAATCTAGTAACACACATGAAAATTCATACAGAGAATAAGTCATATCAGTGTTTGGTGTGTCAGAAGGAATTTTCACGAAAACATGATCTAGTAACACACAGGAATATTCATAAAAAAGAGAAAATACATCAGTGTGCAGTGTGTCCAAAAGCTTTTATGTTAAAACGTGATTTATTACGGCACGAAAGGATTCACACTGGAGAGAAACCATATCAGTGCTCTCAGTGCTTAAAAGACTTTTCGCAGAAAAGCAATCTACTAGTACACATGAGAACGCATACAGGAAACAAACCATATCGTTGTTCAGTGTGTCCAAAAGCCTTTTACACAAACCGTCAATTAATAGAACACAAAAGAAGCCATACAGGAGAGAAACCATTTCAGTGTTTTGAATGTCTAAAATCATTTTCCCGTAATAGCATACTAGTTAAACATATGAGAATTCATTCAGGGAAAAGTTATATCAGTGTTTAGAATGTCTTAAAAAATTTCCACATAATAGCAGTCTAGCAAAGCATATGCGCATTCATATAGGAGAGAAACCATACAAGTGTTCAGTCTGTTTTAAGGAGTATCGAAAAAGGAGCTTCTAATAGTACACCTGAGAACTCATACAGGAGAGAAACCATATCAATGTACAGAGTGTCTTAAAGAATTTACAAGAAATACTAATCTATTAAAACACATGGAAGTTCACAACACTGTTCCTGAGTGTTTTAGAGACTTTCAGCCAAAATCTACTTTTGGACGCACATAAAAACCTTATCAGAATTTAAAAGAGATCACAAACAAACAACACACACTGAAACTCATACATAAAGAAGCAAAACCACTGTTTAATGACTATAATAGTTATATAAGGATGTTATCTAGTTTGACATTTGACAGTTCAAAATGTGGTTTCTGTATGTAGAATAAGTATTTCTTAGTAGGATAGTACCCTATGTAATTGTTAATATTACTGTGAATATTGCTTAATTTTGCAATATTTCTTGTCGCATGATGTACTCAACTAGAAATGTCTGTTTGAATACATTTTAAGTAATCTAAAGGCTGTCTAAAAGTTTATTATATAAGTAGCTGTTAGGAGAATGCTAATATTTAAAAAATGTTATGTACTGATTACCAAATACAGTATTATTCTGATCATAATAATAATAATTATATTAAAACTAAATGTGTTACATAGTGAAGGTGCTAGCTGTTCTTAGGAGAACCACATTCAATAACAGCAAGTTTGATTAATTCTTCTGGCTAAGTTCTTCGGACTTTAATATGAAAACAAAAAAATTATGTTAAAGAAATGTATTTGACAAACTATGTATTTAGATACTGCAATTCATATTTTAATTAGTATTTGTTCTGATAATTTAACCCTTTCACTGTTGACCCTCTCCCCCAAATTAAAGGCCTCCTATGTGTCACAATTTAAATAGAAAAATTGCTATGAAAGAGCTTATGTTTTTGGTGGTAATAAAATGGAACAAAAATCAGATGAATAATTAGAGAAATGAAGACATGAAGTTGAAGGTTGCTGAGCCCGTAGTGGCTATATCAGTATTGCCACATATTGTGTATATTAATACATTGTACAAGAATGGTATACAATACCGACAATATGAAATAAAGACACATGTGCAACATCTGGGTATCTTTATTGTAAATGTTTCGCCATCCAGTGGCTTTATCAATACAAATTCTAGGACATTATATGAAGACAGTAGAACTATATACAAAAGATTAGGTAATCAGTCCCTCGGCCTTGGAGTGGTGTGAACAGCACCAAAGTCGTTGAGTTTCTGGAGCAGAGGCAAGGAGGCTGGCGCTTATATACTAACGTCAGGTGGAAAGGGACGTGTAGCAGACGAGGGCATAGTCACTGATAGGCGGGATTTCCCCGTGGAAGTAGGTCATACCCAAAGAGATGGCGAAACTTTTACAATAAAGATACCCAAATGTTGCACATGTGTCTTTATTTCATATTGTCGGTACAGTCTCTCCTCACTTAACGACGGAGATAGGGGCCTAAGACCCCGTCGATAAACGATTTCGTCGCTAATCGAGGAATCACCCATTACTGACACTTCAAAAGTGTCACCACCCAAAATTAAAACATTCAGTTTTATGTTTGTTGGGAAGTTCCTTTCAATCTGTTTATTATTAATGGTAATACAACATGAAATAGGTCAACAATGACTTACTTCCAAGTTATTCCAGGAAACGCTTACATAGCTGATTACTTGAAAAAAAAAAAAATTGATTAAATCACACTTTTTTCAGTCTTTGCATAGGGTACGAGTAATCTTCTATAGTTACCCTTCAGGCGGTACCGTTTTCTATAATGGTCGCGGTCACTTTTTTTTTTTTTATCCCTTTCTGCCCTCCATCCTTCAATACCTCTCTAGCAAACATCGAATTAAAACTAAAGGAATCTTATAGGAATCAAGAGTCACAGGAAGAACTAAGAGCCATAAATGAAATTGAAAGAAACCCTAAGTATTTCTTTTCCTATGCAAAATCAAAGTCGAGAACAACAACCAGTATTGGGCCCCTACTTAAACCGGATGGGTCCTACACAGATGACAGCAAGGAAATGAGTAGGTTACTTAAATCCCAGTATGACTCAGTCTTTAGCGAGCCACTAACCAGACTGAAAATCAAAAACCTAAATGATTTTTTTATGAGAGTGCCACAGAACTTGACAGACGCATGCATTTCTGACATCATCACGACGCCAAATGACTTCGAAAAGGCAATAAATGACATGCCCATGCACTCCGCTCCAGGCCCAGACTCATGGAACTCCGTGTTCATCAAGAACTGCAAGAAGCCCTATCACATGCTTTTAACATCCTATGGAGAGGAGCATGGACACTGGGATCGTCCCGCAGCTACTAAAAACAACAGACATAGCCCCGCTCCACAAAGGGGCAGTAAAGCAATAGCAAAGAACTACAGACCAATTGCGCTAACGTCCCATATCATAAAAATCTTTGAAAGGGTTCTAAGAAGCAAGATCGCCACCCATCTTGATACCCATCAATTGCACAACCCAGGACAGCATGGGTTTAGAGCAGGCCGCTCCTGTCTGTCCCAACTACTGGACCACTACGACAAGGTCCTGGATGCTCTAGAAGATAAACAGAATGCAGATGTTATATACACAGATTTTGCAAAAGCCTTTGACAAGTGTGACCATGGTGTAATAGCACACAAAATGTGTGATAAAGGCATAACAGGAAAAGTTGGTAGATGGATCTATAATTTCCTAACACGTAGAACACAAAGAGTAGTAATCAACAGAGTAAAGTCTGAGGCAGCTACTGTGAAAAGCTCTATTCCACAAGGCACAGTACTTGCTCCCATCCTATTCCTCATCCTCATATCAGACATTGACAGGGATATAAGCCACAGTGCTGTGTCTTCCTTTGCAGATGACACCCGAATCTGTATGACAGTGTCCACCGTTGAAGACACTGCAAGACTCCAAGCAGACATAAACCAAATCTTTAAATGGGCTGCAGAAAACAATATGAAGTTCAATGATGAGAAATTTCAATTACTCAGATACGGAAAACGTGAAGAAATTAAAATCTCATCGGAGTACAAAACTAATTCCAACCACACAATAGAGCGAAAAACTAATGTCAAAGACCTGGGAGTGATCATGTCAGAGGATCTCACCTTCAAGGACCATAACAATGTAGCAATTGCATCTGCTCAAAAAATGACAGGATGGATAATGAGAACCTTCAAAACCAGGGATGCCAAGCCCATGTTGACACTTTACAGATCGCTTGTTCTATCTAGGCTGGAATATTGCTGCACACTTAACTGCACCTTTCAAGGCAGGTGAAATTGCTGACCTTGAAAATGTGCAGAGAACCTTCACCGCACGCATAAGTGCGATAAACCACCTCAATTACTGGGAACGCTTGAAGTTCCTAAACCTGTACTCTCTAGAACGCAGGCGGGAGAGATACATTATTATATACACATGGAAAATTCTCGAGGGATTAGTACCAAACTTGCACACAAAAATCACTCCGTACGAAAGCAAAAGACTCGGCAGGCGATGTAACATCTCCCCAATGAAGAGCAGGGGTGCCACTAGCACGTTGAGGGACAACACAATAAGTGTGAGGGGCCCAAGATTGTTCAACTGCCTCCCAGCATACATCAGGGGGATTACCAACAAACCCCTGGCTGTCTTCAAGCAGGCACTGGACAGGCACCTCAAGTCGGTACCGGATCAGCCGGGCTGTGGTTCGTACGTCGGACTGCGTGCGGCCAGCAGTAACAGCCTGGTTGATCAGGCTCTGGTCCAACAGGAGGCCTGGTCACAGACTGGGCCGCGGGGGCGTTGACCCCTGGAATTCTCTCCAGGTAGACTCCAGGTATAATGTCAGTTTTTATTAATTTGGGCATCTTTATCATGCTTCTACATTATTTATGTTATACCTAATATTATTCTGGAATAAATATGATAAGTAGATAACCTGTATTGATAGTAATAGTATAATTATACAATATTTTATAGTGCCATTAGCTTACACGTCCGAATGTCATGGTGAAGCAGGAGTTACTGAGACTGCTGGCACTTTCTCCCTCTCCCTCGTATAGCCCCAGCCCAGCTCATCCTCCAGTACCTCTCCATATATGTCAGTTTTTATTAATTTGGGCAACTTTATCATGCTTCTATGTTATTTATTAAAACTTTTCATTCAGAATAAAGAAAAGGTCTAAGGGAAACTCCAACTTGATAACTTTGTTTTAATTTGCATGACTTTTACACATTACTGTACAGAAAATTGTAATTGCAGTACGTACTGAAGTGTATTAAAATTATATATGAAAAAATTCAAATTACAGTAGTATGTATAAAAAGACATTCAGATAAACATTTTAGTTATGGAATCCTTCAGAGTACTGGTTCGGGGTCATTATCGTCATCATCATAGTTATCAGCAGGGTTATCAGGAGTTATAGAGGGCCCAGGTACGGGAGATGATGGTGAGGAAATAGAAGACCTTTGGGTTGGCGCAGGGGTCCTAGGTGTAGATGGTGAGAAGAATTCCATTAATGTGGTCTGCTTTTTAATTTTCTTTTTTTCATCATAAATTTCACGATAACATCGTAAAAGTTCATTCATTTGCCGTTCCACTTTCGTGAACCGTTCAACATTGGGATCCATAGCCTCTAGTTCTAATAAAACCCTATTTGCTTTTATGAACACACTAGCTAACCCCTTTACAGTGAACCTCTTCTGTACTTCTTCCAATCTTTCTTCTTCCTCTTCCTCATCCAAGTGCTGCTGCGATTCCAACTCTATTAAAGCTTCGTTAATTAGCTCTCCCTAAATTGAACACATTAGCAAGTTCCACAGTTTTTTTATTTGTGACAACGAGAAGGTCGTTTGGTTCAAACCCTTCGAAAGTATTCACAAAAACTTTTAGGCATTTTTTCCATATGCCTTCCATACGAAAAATAAACACATAAGCAGTATAATGTGATCCTTTATTGACAACGTTTCGCCCACACAGTAGGCTTTATCGAGTCACAGACAGATCTGTCTGTGACTCGATAAAGCCCACTGCGTGGGCGAAACGTTGTCAATAAAGGATCACATTATACTGCTTATGTGTTTATTTTTCCATTGTGTCGGTATTTTATACCATTTATTTCCATGCCTTCCATA
This sequence comes from Cherax destructor, assembly GCA_009830355.1. Classification (NCBI taxonomy): domain Eukaryota; kingdom Metazoa; phylum Arthropoda; class Malacostraca; order Decapoda; family Parastacidae; genus Cherax; species Cherax destructor. The sequence continues at coordinate 20,094 of WNWK01019032.1, read as the reverse complement.
CACTGTTTTGTCACTTCTTCCCAAGCTGATGTAATGTTCTTTATGCACTGTAAAATGTTGTATGATTTCCAAAAATCACGAAGGGTTATTTCATCATTTTCTGTTGCTGCTACAGCTTTGGAAAAAGTTGTGTGCAAATAGTGTGCCTTGAACATAGCTATAGCCCCCTGGTCCATTGGCTGTAGGATAGAAGTCGTGTTTTTAGGCAGATACACTACCTTTACATCTGGGTGTAGATCATCAAGATGCTAGGGGTGGCCTGGGGCATTATCAAGCAGGAGGATAATTTTAAAGGGAATGTCCTTTTTCCAGACAATAATGCTTGACCGAGGGTATGAAGCAGTTGCTGAACCAATCCTCAAATAAAGCTTGTGTCATCCATGCCTTGTTATTTGCACGATAGTAAATGGGCAGCATGTGCTTATTAACATGCTTCAATGCATGTGGGTTCTCGGAGTGATAGATGAGGAAAGGTTTTAACTTGAACCCAGCAACATTTCCTCCCAACAACAATGTCACCCTGTCCTTAAAAGCCTTGAAACCAGACATAGTTTTATGTTCTTTGTGTATGTAGGACCTTTCGGGCATTTTTTTCCAAAATCCAGTTTCGTCCACATTAAAGATCTGTTCTGGATGGTATCTGCCTTTCTCAATGATGTTATCAAAGTGGTCAACAAATCTGGTTATTGGTGACTCTTGTTGGTGTATGGAAGATGGAGAGGAGAGAGGGAGACGAGTTTATTGTTGGGAGGCAGGACAAAATGCTTCAATTTGACACTAATATCAGCTCTACGGTTTATTTATCTATCACAATTCATCTAATATGACATAATAAACAATATTAATAAAATAGAAACGTGATATAAACTCTAGAATGAATAAAACATGTCATTACGAATGTAAGGACTGGTGGTAGTGTTGTTGTTGTTGTTGGGTATATGGGCCACTGACCATAAGCCGTGGTGGTGGTCAGCGGCAGCAGAAAGCCACCTCCACTATTCACACAAACAATGTACTACAGTGAACCCCCGACTAACGAAAGGCCCATATAACGAAAAAATCGTGTAACGAAAGCTTTTTTCGCTTTCGTGTAGAGAAAATGGACTTGTAGCGAAACGTATTAGATCTGTCTGCCTGCACTGCGCCTGGGCAGGATGCCAGTCAAGCATTGTTTACCATTGAGAGAACATTACCCAGTGCGCTCTTTCAAACATTCACAATAAATTTGTTGTGTTTATTGGTGGTTTATTGATTGTCACTGTGAAATAAGTCACCATGGGTCCAAAGAAGCTTCCTAGTGGCACCCCTGTGGTAAAGAGAGTGAGGAACACCATCAAACTGAAGAAAGAGATTGTAGAAAAATATGAGAGTGGCGTACGTCTGAGTGAGCTTGCCAGGATGTACAAGAAAAGTGCATCTACTATAGGCACTATCCTGGCTAAGAGAAATGAGATCAAGGAAGCTAATGTTGCAAAAGGGGTTGATATGTTAACGAAAAATAGATCGAAAACAGTGGATGAGGTTGAGAAGTTGTTGATGGTGTGGATAAACAATAAACAGATAGCAGGTGATAGTATTTCCACGGCGATAATTTGTGAAAAGGCAAGGAAGTTGCACGCAGATCTTGTCAAGACAATGCCAGGAACCAGTGGTGAGGCGAGTGATTTTAAAGCCAGCAAAGGCTGGTTTAAGAGTGGCATACACAGTGTTGTGAGGCATGGTGAGGCAGCCAGCTCAGACAAACGTGCAGCTGAAAAATTTGTGAGTGAATTTAAGGGGTTCGTAGAGGCTGAAGAATTCCTCCTCCAACAAGTGTTTAATTGTGATGAAACAGGCCTGTTTTGGAAGAAACTGCCCAACAGGACCTTCATTACTCAGGAGGAAAAGGCACTGCCAGGACACAAGCCTACGAAAGACAGGCTAACTCTTATGATGTGTGCCAATGCCAGTGGTGATTTTAAAGTGAAGCCTTTACTGGTGTATCACTCAGAAAATCCCAGAGCCTTCAAGAAACACAATGTTAACAGGAATAAGTTGTGTGTGCATTGGAAGGCTAACAGTAATGCATGGGACACTAAGGACTTTTTCAAGGAATGGTTGACTGGAGTGTTTGGCCCTAGTGTGAAGAAATACCTCCTGGAAAAGAAATTGGGACTCAAGTGACTCCTGGTACTGGACAATTCTCCTGCTCATCCTCACAACTTGGAAGAGTTGTTGTCTGAGGAGTTCAATTTCATCAGAGTGAAGTTCTTGCCTCCTAACACCACTCCTCTCATCCAGCCCATGGACCAGAAGGTCATTTCCAACTTCAAGAAACTGTACACCAAAGCAGTGTTTCAGAAGTGCTTTGATGTGACCTCAGACACTGCATTGACCCTAAGAGAGTTCTGGAAAGATCACTTCAATATCGTGAATTGCATAGGCCTTATAGGTAAGGCTTGCGAGGGAGTGACTTCCAGGACTTTGAACTCTGCTTGGAGACCACTGTGGCCGGATTGTGGTGAAAAGAGGGATTTTGAAGGATTTGAGGCTGACCCTGACCCTGACGACCCTGTGCCTGTTGTGGAAGATATTGTGGCATTGGGGAACAGCCTGGGGTTAGAGGTGAGTGGTGAGGATGTGGAAGAGTTGGTGGAGGAGCACAGGGTAGAGCTAACAACTGAAGAGCTGCAAGAGCTGGAACTGGAACAGCATTAGACCAGAGATGAGGTTATTGCTTCACAGGAGTAGGGAGAGAGAGAGAAAGAGGTGCCTTCTTCAGAGATTAAGGAAATATGTTCTATGTGGAGTAGGTTGCAAACATTTGTTGAAAAACACCACCCTGAGCAAACTGAAATGAGCCATCTGTGCAACCACTTCAGTGACAGAGCCATGTTGCTCTTCAGGAAAATCTTAGAGTCGCCAGAAACAGAGGACTCTTGACAGTTATTTTGTGCGACAGGCTTCTAGTGACTCTCAAGCTGGTCCTAGTGGCATTAAAAGACCAAGAAGGGAAGTAACCCCAGAGAGGGACTTGTTACCTGAAGTTCTTTTGGAGGGGGATTCCCCTTCCAACCACTAACACCCTGCCCCTGTCATCCTCCCTATCTTCCAGATGCCTGCAACTCTCTTCAATAAAGGTAAGTAAATGTTATTTATATTATATTTTTTGTGAATATTTTTGGGTGGAATGGATTAATTGTATTTACATTATTTCTTATGGGAAATAAGGTTTCAAATTACGAAAGTTTTGTGTTGAGAAATAGCTCCTGGAACGGATTAATTTCGTTAGTCGAGGGACCACTGTACATAATTTATAAATAAAAAATATTTACACTTTAATTTATAAATAAGAAATATTCACACTTGTATAAATAAGAAATATTTACACTTACCTTGGAGGAGATGTTGGCAGAGGGCAGCTCTGGACTCAGTGCCCTTATACTCAAACAACAATGGAGGAGTTAAGTTTCGTGTCGACATTTTTCTATCGCTTAACTTACTTGCTACACTTTATCGCTGGCTGGTGCTATAGCCTTTATCGACTCCACTTTGCTACGATTCCTTTCTTTAATTCTATGGTGTTCCTCACTTTCTTTGCCAAAGGACTGGCACTAGGAGCTTTCTTTGGGCCCATGGTGGCTTATTTAGCAGTCACACACAATAATCAAGGGCCAAAAACAATGGATTGTTAAGAAATGTTTTGTATGGACTCGCAGGATAATGTTCACTCAACCAGAAACAATGCTACACTGCCTGAGAATGTGTGTGGGAGGCGGGCTTGCGGGCTTGTATGTGCGCTGGGCACTGGATAGGTTCCGTACCATGAACGAAAACAGAGCCAATCACTGAAAACGGAGGTAATATTTCCACGAAAAAAGTACCCAAAAACTGAAATCACCGAAAACGGAGATACACAAAAACGGAGGGTTGACTGTATTAACATTGAAGACTTAGGGCCTTGGACTGGATAATGGCTCGGCTTAAAGGCACATTGTGACTAGTCTGATTATCAATCCACACCATTAAAAGTTTCTCCATGTCAGCAATAAGGTTATCACGTTTTCTTATAACTTTAGTGTTCACTGGTGTAGCACTTTTAATTTCCCGCAACACTTTCTCCTTATTGTTCACAATTGTATTAACTGTTTGACGAGCCAAACCAAGCTTACGTGCTATCTCAGTCATAGATATACCTTGTTCACTCAGTTTAATCATTTCTAACTTGGCACTTAAAGTAAGAGGCTTACGACTCCTCTTTTTATCACAACTAAGCTTAGACACCATAGTCAATGAGAGCCAACTAGTTAACGAAAGAGTAAACGAGAGAGAGAATGAGATTCTGAGTTCAGACAAGGTAATAAAAACACAAATTGAACAGGTAGTGGGCGATCACTCGGTCAGGCGAAATAAATGCGTATTAATATGTGTCCACTTTTAGTTCATTTATGTACGTTTGTAAGAGTTTGTGAAACTTTTACCTCAAAATAATTTTTTTTATTATAATAATAATTACCTCACAATACAAATACTCTTACATTGTGTACAAATTAGTACAGAATAAACAAACAGCAACACTCCCATTCTCATGCAACACACTATTTTTAAAGTTAATGATATTATTATTATTATTATCATAATAAAAAACAAGCGCTAAACCCACAAGGGTTATGAATAGGTATATATAGAGTGAAGGTATACGGAAGGAATATTTTTCTACAGTTATCCCTCAGTGTTTGACTAGAGAAAACATAATTCTTCCGACACTCCTACAAAGTCGCTTGATAAACAAATCTCATATTTGTGTCAATTTTTATTCTGTGGGTGTATGTATCATGTTTATATGCTATGTAACGTGTTTTTTTAAATAATTTTGAAGAAAATGTCTATATTAACGTAAAATAAGACATTTAATGTGCCCAAGAGTGATTATTATTAGTATTACGTAATGTTTTCCCTCCGCCCGGCAATCACACCTCCATAGCATATAAACAGCATGTTTATATGCTTTGTAACGTGTTTCTTATATAATTTTTGAAGAAAATATCATAGATTGATTAATGAAAATGTCTATATTTATTAACCCTTTGACTGTTTCGGTCGTATATATACGTCTTACAAGCCAATGTTTCCGACGTATTAATACGCATAAATTCTAGCGGCCTCAAATCAAGCAGGAGAAAGCTGGTAGGCCCACATGTGAGAGAATGGGTCTGTGTGGTCAGTGTGCGTAGTATAAAAAAAATCGGGCAGCCAGTGGTGCATTGTGGGAACGCAATTTCAGTAGTTCTTGTTCAGCATGCCTAGTGGTAAGAAATACCTGACTCCTTGACTCATCTGGGACTCTTCTCTTCCTCAGTGATATCTCTAACACAGATGGAAGTGTGTCTGAAGGTGAATTTCATGGTTTTGAGGAGTTTGTGACCGAAAGCAATGCCCAGGATACCAGAAGGAAGGAAGGAAGAAAGAAAGTAAGGAAAGAAGAGATGAGAGGAAGGAAGGAAAGAAGAGAGGAAGGAGGAAAGGAAGGAATTAAGAAAGGAAGAAAGAGAGAAAGGAAGGAAGGAAGAGCTGAGAGGAAGGAACAAAAGAAGTAAGAAAGGAAGGAAGGAATGAAGGAAGAAAGGAAGGCAGGAAGGAAGAGATGAGAGGAAGCAAGGAAATATGTAAGAAAGGAAGGTAGGTATGAAGGAGAGGAAGGAGGTTGTGAGGGAAGACATGGGTTCCCTTTTGTGTTGACAGGTTGATGGGCAGTGAGGGGGTGAATAATGGTATAATACAGTCTCTCCTCACTTAACGACGTATACTCGTTTACCGACGACTCGGAGTTACGACGGGCTCTCTGACATTTAAAAAAAAAATGTATGCCGTATGAGAACTTGGGTCACGCATCTCAATCTCCTTCTTACAGCCACTCTGTACACTAGCTTTTAAAGTCTCCAAGACCACATACAGTGGTCCCTCGGTTTTTGTGCATCTCCAAACTCGAACATTTATGTAAGTGTATTTTCGTAAGTGCTGTTGCAAGTGTATTTTTGGGAGTCTGAAATAGACTAACCTACGTGACATTATTTCTTAAGGAAGTAAATTCGTTTGGTAATGGCACTTGAGCAGCATTCTGGAACGAATTTTCGGCGAAAACCGAGGGACCACTGTATTTGTACAAATTTTAACTTGATTGTGTACATAGTACAAGATGAAAGTGCAGCAGCACTTGTATAGGTTTCGTAGCTTACATTTAACTCTTTCGGGGTCAGTGCTGTACTAGTACGTTTTACGAGCAGGGGTCGGTGCCGTACTAGTACGCGTAAATTCTAGCGGCCTCAAATTAAGCGGGAAATGGCTGGTAGGCTTACATATGAAAGAATGGGTCTGTGTGGTCAGTGTGCACAGTATAAAAAAATCCTGCAGCACACACTGCATAATGAGAAAAAAAAAACTCCAACCGTTTTTTTTTTTAAAACAGCGACTTTGCAGTCTATTTTCGTATGGTATTTATTGACGTAGTCTTGTTTTCTTGGTCTCATTTGATAGAATGGAAGATATATTACAGAAATAGAGATGATTTTGATTGGTTTGACAATGACAAGTACCTTGAAATTGTGCTCAAAGTAGCGAAAATGTTCGAATTTAGCCGATGTTCAAGAGTAAACAAATCACACAATGTGTCCAATACACATCAACTGGCAAGTCTAATATTCTTGCACAAGTGCGCTGATATTATTTATACCATTTTTACAATGATGCAGTTGTATACATAACAGTAAATCTTATATTTTATGTGAGAATAAAACTTCAAAATGGAAAGCAAAAGTAATGTAAGAGGGGCCTTTAGACGTGACTAATGAACAGAGAAGATGTTATTTTAGTGCCAGGAATGTCTGCCTTGTTTATTCTGGACCCTATTTTGAAATTGGCATCGTTTGAAACTTGTGTGAAATTGGCCAAATTGCCATTTTCTGACCACTATTTTGGATAGTTGAATTGGTAAATAGGCGGTTTCTTGTACTCAATCGATAGAAGAAATGGAGTTCTAGCGAAATAGCTACGATTTTAGTGGACTGGAACATTCGAATTGGCCAAAAATAGGGCTCAAAATGGGTGAAATCGCCGATGCGTAAACATCTTTGAGACCGATAACTTCGCGAGAGCATAATTCCGTAAGTTTTCATTCAAATTTCATACTTTTGGTGTCGTTATGATCGGAAAAAGATTCTCTATCATTTCATAAGAAATTTTTTTTATTTTTTTTTCCAAAAAATTTTCGACCCTGAGAACATGTTTCCGAGAAGGCCTGTCGACCCCCAAAGGGTTAAAGCACTCCAGAGCGATTGTTATTACAAGAAATAAATCTTAATCTCTATTAATTATTATTATTATTATTATCACCATCAACATACCTTGTTCACTGAGTTTAATCATTTATTAATTAAACTGCCACAAGAGAGACATAATGTAAATACACAGACGAACAAACCAGCTGATCCCTTTATACTGTGAATTTGTTTTGTACTTCTTCCATTTTCCTCTTGTTGTTTTTCCTCCTCCAAATGCTGCTGCACTTATAACTCTATCTTGTACTATGGGGTGCACAATAGACGTGCAGCAGCACTTGGAAGAGGAAAATGGAACAAGTACACTGGAAATAAGTCACTATGTCAGACTTTTTTGGGTTATCCTAGGTTCTCTACACATATGCTGCTATGTATGATAATCTATGTAACTGTATTTGTGTATACCTGAATAAACTTACTTAAAGTACTGAGTCAAGAGATCAGCTGATGTTCGTCTGTGTGTTGAGATTTTGTCTCTTGTGGCAGCTTAAGAAATTATTATACTCAGTGAACAAGGTATGTTGATGGTGATAATAATAATAATAATAATAATAATAATAAAATATTATAATTAATAATCACTCTGGGGCGCTGTAAATGTCATACGTATTTCGTATAGGTTTGATAGCTGACATTAAGCACTACAGAGCGATTGTTATTATTATTATCATCAATATTATTATTAATTATTTATTATTATTGTAAATTATTATAAACAATAATAATAATAAAAGCTATTTTTGCATTTTTTCTTATGACAAGAGTGATCTAGGCATGTTTCCCCTGATGTAAACAATGTATCTAATCCCAGAGTGGCAGCCTTCACCTCAACCCCACTCACATAATATGGCATATATTATTCATTTCAGCATCTTTATTACAGTTCTAAGGTATTTATAGTGTTTCTGATGTAAATTTGGAATACAGTGGACCCCCGGTTTTCGTTATTTTTTCGGTTCAGAATGCTGTTCAAGTGCCATTACCAAACAAATTTATTCCCATAAGAAATAATGTAAAGTAGACTAGTCCTTTTAGACACCCAAAAATACACTTACAAAAGCATTTAAAAAAATACACTTTCATAAAAGGGTGAGTTTGGAGCAGGACGAACACTGGGGGTCCACTGTAAATGTAATGTACCGATAGATTTTCATTCAGAATGCGTCATGCCATTCATTATCCTAAAATAATGTAGACTAGTCGTTGACCAAATTAACTTACAAACATTTAAAATATTACATAAAGGGTGTTTGGCCATCGTAATGTCACTTAATAGAAACCTTATACAAATTAGCGTAATTACACAACATTTATTAGCACGCTAACATCAACACGATAGACCACAAGACACTGAATGCTACTGCTCGCCTCCCTCTCTCATTTAGCTCCTCCCACTTTGTAACGATGTTAGATGATGAATTTAATGTAGTTTTCTGTAAGCTTAACTCGTTGTATGTGTATTTTACTTTTTTTATTGTTTTCTTTAATACATATATAAGAGTTATGCAAATTAAAATAAGGTTATCAAGTTGGAGTTTCATTTTTATTTTTTTTCTAATATGTATACGTACAGTGGTCCCTCGGTTTTCGGTCATCTCCAAACTCGAACATTTATGTAAGTGTATTTTCGTAAGTGCTGTTGCAAGTGTACTTTTGGGGGTCTGAAATAGACTAACCTACGTGACATTATTTCTTAAGGAAGTATATTCGTTCGGTAATGGCACTTGAGCAGCATTCTGGAAAGAATTTTCGGCGAAAACCGAGGGTCCACTGTATTTAATTCAGCATTTGGCATCATTACAAAGGGAGAAGCAGCAGTGTCTCAGTAACTCATGACACTTCATCCCACTATAAAATATTGTATAATTATACTATTACTATCAATAAATATTACCTATCATATTTATTCCAGAATAATATTAGGTATAACATAAATAACGTAGAAGTATGATAAAAACTGACATTATGTAGAGAGGTATTAAAGGGTAGAGGGCGAAGGATGAAAAAAAAAAAAAAAGTGACCGAGAAAACTTTACGCGCGTGAAGGGTAACTATAGAAGATCACTCTTACCCTATGCAAAGACTGAAAAAAAGTGCGATTTAAAAAAAAAAAAAAAATCCCAAGTAATCAGCTATGCAGGTGTTTCCTGGAATATCTCGGAAGTAAGTCATTGACCTATTTCATGTTGTATTACCGTTAACCCTTTGACTGTCGAAGACCCCTTTCTGAAACTGTCATTCTATTTCGGGAAATATTCGAAAAAAAAAAAAGATTTTTTCTTACCAAAATGTTAGGATTATTTTGCTGATTGATTTAAGCCTAAAAACAATTTTTTTGCGATCAGTACTTACCGAGATATGGAGGCGTAAAGTTGGCAGAATATGAGCTGCGTATGGCAACATCGGCGAATTCCACTGACTCGATAAACTTCTGTTTACTTCCATTCGTAGATTTCTTGTTTTTTTCACCATTTTCTTTTTTTATGTAACTTATGTGGCGCATATTGAGGTTGTAGTCCATCACAGCTGCAGGTTTTAGAATGGGTTCATTGGTCTCTCTATTCTGTCTTCCACTGTCTACCATTTCATGTCTGTGAACTGTTGTCAACAATGTGACATCACGTTTGTCTTGCCACCGAAATGCCATGATATCATTGGCAGCAAACACCTGCACTTCACCTCTACGAGTGCCAGCGTCAAACCTAGGCATATGTTTACGATTTGCACGCACTGTGCCAAGCACGTCTCCGGAGGCACACATCAACCAGATAACTGCGGCAGCACATGGGCGACTGGCAAACATAAGATTAGCGTTCTGTTACCTTAACAAGGAATCGTTCAAGACACTGTACACCGTGTACGTCAGGCCCATATGTACTAGAATATGCAGCACCAGTCTGGAACCCACACCTGGTCAAGCACGTAAAGAAACTAGAGAAAGTGCAAAGGTTTGCGACAAGGTTAGTTCCACAACTCAGGGGTCTGTCCTATGAGGAAAGGTTGAGGAAAATAGGACTAACAACACTGGAGGAAAGAAGGGTCAGAGGAGACATGATAACGACATACAAAATACTCCGGGGAATCGACAAGGTAGACAGTGACAGGATGTTCCAGAGAGGGAACACAGAAACAAGGGGACACAACTGGAAGCTGAAGACTCAGATGAGTCAAAGGGATGTTAAAAAGCATTTCTTCAGCCACAGAGTAGTCAGGAAGTGGAATAGTCTAGAGAAAGATATAGTGGAAGCAGGAACCATACATAGTTTTAAGACGAGGTATGATAAAGCTCATGGAGCAGGGAGAGCAGAGACCCAGTAGCGGACAGCGAAGCGGTGGGGCCAGGAGCTGAGTCTCGACCCCTGCAACCACAATTAGGTGAGTACACGTCTGTCATGTTCACTCGCAAGAAATCACTGAGTAAAGGGCTCGTTTACCAGTTATCAGTATATAATATATGCCCCTTACCAAGATATGGTTCCATCATTGTTCTAACCACATCACCAGAGATACCCAATAACTTCATGGTATTTCTCAATGTATTACTGCCAGTGTACACAATTAGATCCAGAACCAGACCACTTTTGCAATCACACAGTACAAACAACTTTATACCAAAGCGTTTCCTCTTGCTTGGTATATACTGCTTGAATGACAGTCTGCCTTTGAACAAAATCAAAGACTCATAATAATAATAATAATAATAATAATAATAATAATAATGATAATAATAGTTTATTTGGACATGATACAAAGAATTACATTTGGTTATTGAGATTACATGAGGTGTATATGCCAAAAGCCCCTAATATGCAGGGCATTTTGGGCAGACTTAAAATTAACTTAAAACTAAATTGTAAGAATTTTTGTAGATATTTTACAATGAGTATAGGTGAGTATTTAAGCTATGAAATTTGAACATAGTTTAGACATGACATTTTTTAAACATAGTTTTGTACTTTTGTCTTCATTATAAAATTAATTAAATCAGATTAAACAAATTAAAGCAATAATAATAATAAAATAATAAAAAGTTATGGTTGATAATTTATAAAATAAGTAAAGTTGCATATCTAAGTTATAAAGTTTGAATATAAGTTGAACATATCAATTAATTGTAGCATTTATTGTAGCAATGCAACTAATTGAGTGAGATAACAATTTAAAACAATTAATTGCATTGCAGTTAGTTTACGTGGTCATTATAATGTAAGTGTTGTGGAAATAATTAGCTAAGTATGTAATATTCATAACAGGTTTTACATTCATTCATTCATTCATTCATACATTACATTCAATTGATTAGTCAGGTTTTTACGTTAAGTGATTATTCTACTTTGCTGGGAATGTTTGATATTGAGCAATTAACTTTGGAGGGATAAAAATACATACAGCACTTATGTTTCAGGTACATGAACACATTCCTGATCTTATATAACCTGTCGTTTCTGTCAGGCTTGGTTTTATGAGAAAAGTGAAGCATACGCAACAGTATCAAAAAACGATTCACTGGTATAATATCACTAAAACCTGGGGTTAAAATCAGGCGTTCTGTCGACCAGTATGTGGTGACAGTGTGCTTATAAACATGTGGTATAAGCATTATTGTGGCAAAGAACAGGTACATCTCTGCCACAGTTGTGTCCTTCCACTGGTGTAGCCGTGAATTTGGTGAAAGAAATGTGTTTGCCATGGTGTACTCATAGTATGTGTTGCTTTCCCTGACAATAATGTCCATCAGGGGTTCATCGAAGAATAACTCAAAGCATTCTAGTTCAGTAGCATTGTTCTCAAGTGTACACAATGGCTGTATTCCACTTTGTGCTTCATCAAAGTCATGGGGATTGGGAACAAAATTGTCACCTTGCTGCCAATCCCTGATGTGGTCTGCTGGTGCGTACTGGATATTGACAGGTGGTTGTGGTTGTGCAGGTTGTGGAAGTGTGGGGATGGTTGATGGTGGTTGTGCTGAGTTAGCAGCGTGGGTAGCAGCGTGGCCCGCTCGTGGTGGCACATTACGCATCCCCATTGTAACAATATCGTCATCTTCACTATCAATTCGTGGTGTAGGGCCAAGAGATGTACTCCGAGATTTACTCCTTTTCCTTGGAATAGCATATGGCACACTACCAGAACGCATGTTGCGTCGTACATACTGCCGCTTCACTGGAGAATAATCTCCCTCACTGTCGCCACTAGAACTGCTTTCAATAGCTTTGAAATCACTGTCATCATCACTTACACTGCTCACATCAGAGTCTTCTACACGTTGAAATAGTTTCCTCTTTCGTTCTGGTACAGGTGAACATGAATGAGACGGCCCAGCACCAGATGTGGACGGTTGTGGGTCATCTGGGTTTTCATCACTAATTATGTTATCCTGGGCACTGCTTTCGGTCACACCCTTTTGTAAACCATGGAATTCACTTTCACTGGCACTTCCATCGCTGTTAGAACTATCACTTGGGAAGAGAAGGCCTCCAATTCGCCAGGGAGTGAGGTACTTCTTACTGCCAGGCATGGTGAACAAGGACTACAAACATGGCGCTCCCACAATGCACCACTGGGTCCCCGATTTTTTCATACTGCGCACACCCACCACACAGACCCATTCTCTCACATGTAGGCCTATCAGCTTTCTCCCGCTTCATTTGAAGCCGCTAGAATTTAGGCGTATATATACGTCCGAAACATTGGCTCGTAAGACGTATATATACGTCCGAAACAGTCAAAGGGTTAATAATACACAGATTGAAAGGAATTTCCCAGCAAACATAAAACTGAATGTTTTAATTTTGGGTGGTGACACTTTTGAAGTACAGTACAGTGGACCCTCGGTTAGCGGCCGTTCCTGTTAGCGGCCAACTCGATTAGCGACCGGTTTTACGGCTCCCAGTTAGCGGCCATTATTCCGGTTAGCAGCCGTATTGGACGCATCAACCCGCCAGCTGGGGACGCTTGCGCTTCAGTTTGTTTGTGTCTCTCGGTACATAAGGAAGCTTCTGTTCATTCATACAAACATTTCACTTGTTTTCCATTGTTTTTTGCCAGTGCAACTGTGAAATAAGTAACCATGGCTCCCAAGAAAGTTCCTAGTAAAGTTCCTGTGGCAAAGAGAGTGAGAAATACCATGGAATTTAAGAGAGAAGTGATTGAGAAATATGAGAGTGGTATGCAGGTGCTGGAACTTGCCAGGATGTTTGGCAAAAACAAATCAACAATTACAACAATCCTGTCAAAGAAAGAACAGATCAAGGTGGCTGATGTTGCCAAAGGAGTAAATGTGCTTACGAAACAAAGGTCACCAATAATGGATTAAAGAAAAACAAATGGTGGGAGACAGTTTAGTGGAGTCTGTTATTTGTGAGAAGGCAAGGCATTTGCATGAAGATCTTGTGAAGAAAACTCCTGGAACAAGTGCTGCTGGTAGTGAATTTAGGGCCAGCAAAGGCTGATTTGAGAGATTTAAGAAGCGTAGTGGCATACACAGTGTTGTAAGGCATGGTGAGGCTGCAAGTTCAGACAAACATTCTGCTGAAAAGTTTGTGCAGGAATTTCAGGACTACATAAAGAGTGAAAATCTGAAACCCCAACAAGTGTTTAACTGTGACAAAACAGGCCTCTTTTGGAAGAAAATGCCAAGGAGGACCTACATCACGCAGGAGGAAAAAAGACTGCCAGGACACAAGCCTATGAAAGACAGGCTAACTCTCATGTTGTGTAGCAATGCAAGTGGGGATTTCAAAGTGAAGCCTTTACTCCTGTATCACTCTGAAACTCCCAGAGTGTTCACAAAACACAATGATCACAAGAAAAGATTGTGTGTGATGTGGAAATCAAGTCAAAATGCATGGGTCACAAGGTCAATTTTCAAAGATTGGGTTAATGATGTGTTTGGCCCAAGTGTTAAAAAATACCTTCAGGATAACAATTTGGAACTCAAGTGCCTCCTGGTACTGGACAATGCTCCTGCACATCCTCCAGACTTGGAAGACCAAATGTCTAGGGACTTCAAATTTATAAAAGTGAAGTTCTTGCCCCCTAACACCACTCCTCTTCTCCAGCCCATGGACCAAGCAGGTCATTTGTAACTTCAAGAAACTGTACACCAAAGCAGTGTTTCAGAAGTGCTTTGAAATGACCTCAGACACTGAAATGACCCTTAGAGAGTTCTGGAAGATTCACTTCAATATCTACAACTGCATAGGCCTTATAGGTAAGGCTTGGGAGGGAGTGACTACCAGGACTTTGAACTCTGCTTGGAGACCACTGTAGCCAGATTGTGTCCAACAGAGGGATTTTGAAGGATTTGCAGCTGACGACCCTGTGCCTGTTGTGGAAGATATTGTGACATTGGGGAACAGCCTGGGGTTGGAGGTGAGTGGTGAGGATGTGGAAGTGTTGGTGGAGGACCACAGGGTAGAGCTAACAACTGGAGACCACTGTAGCCAGATTGTGTCCAACAGAGGGATTTTGAAGGATTTGCAGCTGACGACCCTGTGCCTGTTGTGGAAGATATTGTGACATTGGGGAACAGCCTGGGGTTGGAGGTGAGTGGTGAGGATGTGGAAGTGTTGGTGGAGGACCACAGGGTAGAGCTAACAACTGAAGAGCTGCAAGAGCTTCATCTAGACCAGCAACAGACCACAGCTCAGGAACTTGCTTCAGAAAGGGAGGAGGAGGAAAAGGAAGAGAAGGAGGTGCCTTTTGCAGAGATTAAGGAAATTTGTTCTATGTGGACGAAGGTGCAGACATTTGTTGAAAAACACCATCCTGACCAAGCTGAAACAAGCCATATCTGCAACATGTTTAGTGACAAAACCTTGTCCCACTTCAGGGACATGTTAAAGAGGCGCCAGAAACAGAGCACTCTGGACACTTATTTTTCTAGACAGGGTTCTAGTGACTCTCAAGCTGGTCCTAGTGGCATTAAAAGAAAAAGAAGGGAAGTGACCCCAGAGAGGGACTTGTCATCTGAAGTCCTTTTGGAGGGGGATTCCCCTTCCAACTAGTAACTCCTCCCTATTACCTCCTCCCCATCTTCCAGAAGCCAGCATTAGTCTTCAATAACGGTATGTAATACTGATTTAATTGTTAAAAAAATTATTTATTGGTGAATATTTCTGTCTGGAACGGATTAATTGCATTTACATTAATTCTTATGGGGAATATTAATTCGGTTAAAGGCCTAGCTCCTGGAACGGATTACGGCCGCTAACCGAGGGTCCACTGTATCAGTAAAGGGTGATTCCTCGATTAACAACAAAATTGTTTACCGACGGGGTCTTAGGCCCCTATCTCCGTCGTTAAGTGAGGAGAGACTGTATGTCATTTTGACAGCTGCGTTACCCTGACTCAGCAAATTTAGATGTCCACACACACACAGCTTGGAGCTGTGAAGATTAGATAAGATTTCTTCGGATTTTTAACCCCAGAGGGTTAGCCACCCAGGATAACCCAAGAAAGTCAGTGCGTCATCGAGGACTGTCTGTCTTATTTCCATTGGGGTCCTCAGTCTTGCCCCCCAGGATGCGACTCACACCAGTCGACTAACTCCCAGGTACCTACTTGCTGCTAGGTGAACAGGACAACAGGAGTAAGGAAACACGTCAAAATGTTTCTACCCTGCCGGGAATCGAACCGGGCCCTCCGTGTGTTGATAGAAAAGTGTCCAGTCATTATATATGTGTATATATATTATAGAACAATAGTAATAAAAAAAAATTTTTATTGTTGGTTGGTGTAAACAAGTTTTGTAAACAATATAATGATACTAATGTTTGTGTGATTATTGTGTTGCATACAACGAATGTATATATATACATTGCACCTTACTTTGGTCTCACAGGCCACATAAGTTACATAAAAAAATATAATAGTGAAAAAACCAAGAAACCTATGAAAGGAAGTAAACCAATTTTATTACCAACTTTACGCCTCTATATCTTAGTAAGTACTGATCGCAAATTTTTTTTGGGGGATTTAAACAATCAGAAAAATAATCTTAACATTTTGATAAGAATTTTTTATTTTTTTTTCGAATATTTTGCGACATAGAATGGCAGTTTCAGAATATGGCTTGCGACAGTCAAAGGGTTAATGTAAAATAAGACATTTAATGTGCCCAAGAGTGATTATTATTTGTATTACGTAATGTTTTCCCTCCGCCCGGCAACCACACCTCCATAGCATATAAACAGCATGTTTATATGCTTTGTAACGTGTTTCTTATATAATTTTGAAGAAAATATCATAGATGGATTAATGAAAATGTCTATATTAACATAAAATAAGACATTTAATGTGCCCAAGAGTGATTATTATTTGTATTACGTAATGTTTTCCCTCCCCCCGGCAACCACACCTCCATAGCATATAAACAGCATGTTTATATGCTTTGTAATGTGTTTCTTATATAATTTTGAAGAAAATATCATAGATGGAATAATGAAAATGTCTATATTAACATAAAATAAGACATTTAATGTGCCCAAGAGTGATTATTATTAGTACAGTAGATCGTCATTTAGCACAGTACTTACGTTCCTGAAAACATCGTGTTAGATAATTTTGTGTTATATAATTAAAAGAACTTATGGGAAAAATAGGGTTACGTTCCTGGGAGTCCCCAAAAAGCCAAACAAGTTTTTTTAGACCAACAGATCTTTCAAAAATTGAAGGTGAATATGTAATTGTAGTTCATTGTTGTGATATATTACTGCTTAAGACTACAAATGCCATAGAAGTAATAGTATTTCTTACCTTAAATTGTGGGTAATGATGTCTGTGGATGGTTGTGAAGAGAGTGGATATGGATGGTGTGGCCCTACTGGGCTGAGGTGGATGGTTGTTGGCAGAAGTGGATGGTAGAGGTTTTGGTACTAAAGTCGATGGTTGTATTGGAGTGTGCATAAATGCTGTAATAGATCTCTGGGCTCTTTTACCCTGCAGTACATTATACAGCTGATGGTAAGACATCATCAGCTGGTCTAGACCCAGTTTCAAAGCACTGCTTCTAGATTTGTTATTGTATAATTATACTATTATTATCAATAAATAATATCTACCTATCATATTTATTCCAGGATAATATTAGGTAAAACATAAATAATGTAGAAGCATGATAAAGATGCATAAATTAATAAAAACTGACATAAAGATATTGAAGGGTGGGCGGAGCTGAGAGCGAGAAGTGGAGCAGTATCTCAGTTGCTCATGGACCACCATGGCGTGAGGATATGTTAGCTCACGGCACTATAAAGTATTGTAAAATAATACTATTACTATCAATAAAGGCTATCTACCTATCATATTTATTCTTGTATGGGTGTGAATCATGGGTTGCAAATGCTGCAGCGAGGAGGAGGCTGGAGGCAGTGGAGATGTCCTGTCTAAGGGCAATGTGTGGTGTAAATATTATGCAGAAAATTCGGAATGTGGAAATTAGGAGAAGTTGTGGAGTTACTAAAAGTATTTGTCAGAGGGCTGAAGAGGGGTTGTTGAGGTGGTTTGGTCATTTAGAGAGAATGGATCAAAGTAGAATGACTTGGAGAGCGTATAAATCTGTAGGGGAAGGAAGGCGGGGTAGTGGTCGTCCTAGAAAAGGTTGGAGGGAAGGGGTAAAGGAGGTATTGTGGGCGAGGGGCTTGGACTTCCAGCAAGCATGTGTGAGCGTGTTAGATAGGAGTGAATGGAGACGAATGGTTTTTGGGACATGACGATCTGTTGGAGTGTGAGCAGGGTAACATTTTGTGAAGGGATTTAGGGAAACCAGTTAATTGATTTAGTTGGACTTGAGTCCTGGAAATGGGAAGTACAATGCCTGCACTTTAAAGGAGGGGTCTGGGATAGTGACAGCTGGGAGGGACAATTCTCAGCTGTCGTATCTGAGCTCCTCTGCAAAGACAGTGATTATGTATGAGTGTGGTGAAAGTGTTGAATGATGATGAAAGTATTTTCTTTTTGGGGATTTTTTTTCTTTTTGGGTCACCCTGCCTCGGTGGGAGACAGCCGACTTGTTGAAAAAAAAAAATAACATAAATATCGTAGAAGCATGATAAAGACGCACAAATTAATAAGAACTGATATTCTATACGATGGTAGGCAGTGCTATGAGGGAGACGGGCTAGCAGTCTCTCTCAGCGTCAGTTACTCACGGACCACCATGGCGTGTGGAGGTGTGAGCTCACCGCACTAAAATATTGTATAATAATACTTATTATTGCTATCAATAAGTTATCTACCTATCATATTTATTCCAGAATAATATTAGGTATAACATAAATAACGTAGCAGCATGATAAAGATGCCCAAATTAATAAAAATATGACAGATAATGAAGGTTGGAGGGCATCCTCAGCTCGTAAACAAAGCCAGCCTGGATACTTCCCCACACACACACACACAGTGGGAAGTGGGAAGTCACGCGTGTTTGAGCTCTGTTAAATTACGTCTTTTTCGGGTGTCTCAGAGGGATCAGTGAACAGCAAATAGGCGTGTGCAAAGGTCAAGGTGGCATAATCATTTAAGACCAGAAAAAGGGAAATATAAGTGATCACAGAAGGGAAAACAATAGTAAATAGTGCCAGGGAAAGAGTGCCGGGTAGCAGGAACGGTTGAGAACTAGGCCTAATCGAGTTGCCGCACAGTGCCTAGTGGTGGTTATAACGTTTATCGATACCCAAGAAAGAGGGATAAGAGACAAGGACAGGAGTGCTTGCTCACGGTATTTGAATACAGTGAGCAAAATAGAAAAGAAACGACGGAGAAACAAGGAACCAGGAGTGGACCATTGAGAGGAAACTTGGTGCAACAAGGGACCAGAAACAGCAGTAACGTACAAAATCCTAATTGTGGTTTGCATGAGACATTGGCCCTGCTAAGCTGTCAACTGGGGGGTTAAATCCCTGCTCTGGAAAGCTAACTATCATTCATTAGTACGTAACTCATAGCTAGGGTGGTAAACTAGGTAAGGAAACAACAGGTGGTGGCAAGAGCGCGCAGGCGCAGACAGCCAACTGTATTCAAAGATAGTATCTTAGCAGCCAACTGTAAAGTGGCAATATAACCTCTAGTTTTCTTGTATTGATATTGGTATTATAAATGGTATTAGTATAAGTATTAGTAATAGCATATCAGTATAATAGTAGAAGCGAGAAGTAGTTTTTCCTGGGAAGACAGGCACAGGTATGCGAGAGTGCGCATGCGCATACACACACACATAACACACACTCAGTGAGCACACACACACACACACACACACACACACCGGTGTGGTACGCACACATAAACGAACAGTAGGGCTATTGAATCTGACCTTCCCCCTCTCCCCTCATAAACCCATCCCCTCCAACTCTCTCTCCCACCTCTCTTCCCTCTCCTCTCTCTCTCTCTTCCACTATCTCTCCCCTCCACTCTCTCCCCGTCTCTCTTTATCCCTCCTTCCTCCTCCTCCCTCCTTTCATCTCTCTCACCTCTCTCTCCCTCTCCTCTCTCTCACTGTCTCTCTAGCCTCTCACTCTCTCCCTCTCACCTCTCTCTCTCTCGCCTCTCTCGCTCTTTCCCTCTCTCACCTCTCTCTCTACCCTCTCTCTCCTCTCTCTCACCTCCCTCTCACTCTCTTCCTCTCTCACCTCTCTCTCTATCCTCTCTCTCTATCCTCTCGCCCCTAATCCCCTCCGCCCCATCCCCCACTCTCCACACACCTCTAGTGATTCTCCCTCTCTTCCTGTCTCTCTATCCCCTTCCTCTCACTCCCTCCGCCACTCTCCATACACCTCTGGCG
>WNWK01019031.1:0-38673 GCA_009830355.1 Cherax destructor | reverse complement strand
GGGAAAAGAAAAACTTTCATCATCATTCACTCCATCACTGTCTTGCCAGAAGGTGTTTTTTACACTACGGGTTAAAACTGAAAACATTACACCCCTCCTTCAGAGTGCCGGCACTGTACTTCCCATCTCCAGAATTCGAGTCCGGCCTGCCGTTTCCCTGAATCCCTTCATAAATGTTACTTTGCTCACACTCCAACAGCCGTCAAGTATTAAAAACCATATGCCTCCATTCACTCCTATCAAATACACTCCACATGCTTGCTGGAAGTCCAGCCCCTCGCACACAAAACTTCCTTTACCCCCTCCCTCCAACCTTTCCTAGGCCGGCCCTACCCGCCTTCCCTCCACTACAGATTTATACACTCTCGAAGTCACTCTGTCTCGTTCCATTCTCTCTACATGTCCAAACCACCTCAACAACCCCTCCTCAGCTCTCTGGACAATCGTTTTGGTAATCCCGCACCTCCTCCTAATTTCCAAACTCCGAATTCTCTGCATTATATTCACACCACACATTGACCTCAGAC
Source organism: Cherax destructor (assembly GCA_009830355.1). Taxonomy (NCBI): domain Eukaryota; kingdom Metazoa; phylum Arthropoda; class Malacostraca; order Decapoda; family Parastacidae; genus Cherax; species Cherax destructor. The sequence goes on along the minus strand of WNWK01019031.1, from coordinate 38,146 downwards.
CACGACATCTCCAATGCCTCCAGCCTTCTCCTCGTTGCAACATTCATCACCCATGCTTCACACCCATATAAGAGTGTTGGTATAACTATACTCTCATACATTCCCCTCTTTACTTCCATGGACAAGGTTCTTTGTCCCCACAGACTCCGAAGTGCTCCACTCACCCTTTTCCCCTCATCAATTCTATGATTCACCTCATCCTTCATAGACCCATCCGCCGACATGCCCCTCCCAAATATCTGAATACATTCACCTCCCTCCATACTCTCTCCCTCCAATCTGATACCCAATCTTTCGTCCCCCTATTCTTTTTGTTATCCTCATCACCTTACTCTTTCCTATATTCACTTTCAATTTTCTTCTTTTACACACCCTACCAAATTCATCCACCAACCTCTGCAGCTTCTCTTCAGAATCTCCCAAAAGCACAGTGTCATCAGCAAAAAGCAACTGTGACAACCCCCACTTTGTATTTGCTTCTTTATCTTTTAGCCCAACACCTCTTGCCAAGACCCTCGCATTCACTTCTCTTACAACCCCATCTATAAATATATTGAACAACCACGGTGACATCACACATCCTTGTCTAAGGCCCACTTTTACTGGGAAATAGTCCCCTTCCCTCCTACACACTCTAACCTGAGCCTCACTATCCTCATAAAAACTCTTCACTGCTTTCAGTAACCTTCCTCCTATTCCATACACCTGCAACATCTGCCACATTGCCCCCTATCTACCCTATCAAAATTCTAATACAACTATTGCTCCATAATCTTAAGCTAGTCATAAGTTTGCCTAAGATACTCCAATATAGAAATTATATTATGAATATATCACCTTTATCATTAATATATAAACTAATTGCTAACTTTTTATACTAATTGTTAAATTCTCAATGTTTAAATTCCAGTAGCTAAATTTTGTAAACCTAACCTTACAATCTGTATATCCATTGTATAGCTATTGAGTAAGACCTATCATAAGACTGCCTGAAAAGCCTGGCATACCTAGGCATATTTTTAACATCTTGTAATATCAACTTTAATGTATAACTATAAGTACCCCCACCTTGTATTACATGAAATAAAGAATTTGAATTTGAATTAAATTTGAATCATATGAATTTTCCAAATCCATAAATGCCACAAAAACCTCTTTACCCTTATCCAAATACTGTTCACCTATATGTTTCATGTAAACACTTGGTCTACACACCCCCTACCTTTCCTAAAGCCCCTTGTTCATCTGCTTTTTCCTGCTTTCTGTTTTACTCTTAATTCTTTCAATAATAACTCTACCATACACGTTACCAGGTACACTCAACAGACTTATTCCCCTATAATTTTTGCACTCTCTTTTGTCCCCTTTGCCTTTATACAAAGGAACAATACACGCTCTCTGCCAATCCTGGTACCTTACCCTCTTCCATACATTTATTAAATAATAGCACCAACCACTCCAAAATTCTATCCCCACCTGCTTTTAACATTTCTATCTTTATCCCATCAATCCCAGCTGCCTTACCCCCTTTCATTCTACCCACTGCCTCACGAACTTCCCTACACCCACAACTGGCTCTTCCACCTCCTACAAGATGTTTTTTCCTCCTTGCCCTACACACGAAATCACAGCTTCCCTGTCTTCATCAACATTTAACAAATCCTCAAAATATTCTCTCCATCTTCCGATACCTCTAACTCTCCATTTAATAACTCTCCTCTCCTATTTTTAACTGTCAAATCCATTTGTTCTCTAGGCTTCCTCAACTTATTAATCTCATTCCAAAACTTTTTCTTATTTTCAACAAAATTTGCTGATAACATCTCACCCACTCTCTCATCTGCTCTCTTTTTACATTGCTTCACCACTCTTTTAACCTCTCTTTTCTCTCCATATACTCTTCCCTCCTTGCATCACTTCTACTTTGTAAAAACCTCTCATATGCTAACTTTTTCTCCCTTACTACTCTCTTTACATCATCATTCCACCAATCGCTCCTCTTCCCTCCCGCACCCACTCGCCTGTAACCACAAACTTCTGCTGAACACTCTAACACTACATTTTAAATCTACCCCATACATTTTCGACCCCATTGCCTACACTCTCACTAGCCCATCTATCCTCCAATAGTTGTTTATATCTTACCCTAACTGCCTCCTCTTTTAGTTTATAAACCTTCACCTCTCTTTTACTTACTGATTCTATTTTCCTTGTATCCCATCTACCTTTTACTCCCACTGTAGCTATAACTAAAAAGTGATCTGATATATCTGTAGCCCCTCTATAAACATGTACATCCTGAAGTCTACTCAACAGTCTTTTATCTACCAATACATAGTCCAACAAACTACTGTCATTACGCCCTACATCATATCTTGTATACTTATTTATCCTCTTTTTCTTAAAATATGTATTACCTATAACTAAACCCTTTCTATACAAAGTTCAATCAAAGGGCTCCCATTATCATTTACACCTGGCACCCCAAACTTACCTACTACACCCTCTCTGCATGTTTCTCCCACTTTAGCATTTAGGTCCCCTACCACAATTACTCTCTCATTTGGTTCAAAAGTTCCTATACATTCGCTTAACATCTCCCAAAATCTCTCTCTCTCCTCTACACTCCTCTCTTCTCCAGGTGCATACACGCTTATTATGACCCACTTTTCGCATCCGACCCTTATTTTAATCCACATAATCCTTGAATTTACACATTTATATTCCCTCTTTTCCTTCCATAACTGATCCTTCAACATTATTGCTACCCCTTCCTTAGCTCTAACTCTCTCAGATACTCCTGACTTAATCCCATTTATTTCTCCCCACTGAAACTCGCCTACCCCCTTCAGCTTTGTTTCGCTTAGGGCCAGGACATCCAACTTCTTTTCATTCATAACATCGGCAATCATCTCTTTCTTATCATCCGCACTACATCCATGCACATTCAGACAACCCAATTTTATAAAGTTTTTCTTCTTCTCGTTTTTAGTAGATTTGTACAGGAGAAGGGGTTACTAGCCCATTGCTCCCGGCATCTTAGTCGCCTCATACGACACGCATGGCTTACGGAGGAAAGATTCTTTTCCACTTCCCCATGGACAATAGAGAAAATAAAAAGATGTCACTTACATTTACTGAAGAGTTGTTGATGTGTGGAGGACGGGAGAGGATAGAGTAGTATGCTAGTGTTTGGAAGGGGAATCCCCTTCCATTAACACTGCAGGTACCAAGTTCTTTTCTGGGGTTACTTCCCTTTTTCTTTTAATGCCACTAGGACCAGGTTGAGAGTCACTGGACCCCTCTCGGACAAAAAATCTGTCCAGGGAGCTCTGTGTCTGGCGGTTCTTTAAAATGTCCTTAAAATGTAACAAGACATTGTCATTAAACATGTCGCATACACGGCGTGCAACATCTTGGTTAGGGTGATAATCATCCATAAAGCCTTGCACATCAGCCCATTTGTCACAGATGTCCCTAATCCTTGAAGGCACATTCTTCCATCTCGGTTCCACCTCCTCCTCCTCTGGACCATTTTCCTGACCTGTGGTCTCTTGTTGCAGTTGCTGTTGAAGCTCTTGCAGATCTTCAGTGGTTAACTCTTCATTGTGCTCCTCCACCAACTCTTCCACATCCTGGGTACAAACATCCAACCCCATGGACTTGCCCAGTTCCACAATTTCTTGCACAACAGGCTCAGGCTCAGGGTTCTGAGGCTCAGCCCCAAAACCTTCAAAATCTAGGACACAGTCTGGCCACAATTTTCTCCAGGCAGAGTTCAAAGTCCTGGTAGTCACTCCCTCCCAAGCCTTACCTATAAGCTTTACACAATGCAGGATATGGAAATGGTCTTTCCAAAACTCTTTTAGGGTCATATCCATGTCTGTGGTTACATCAAAGCACTTTTGAAACATTGCTTTGGTGTAGATTTTTTTAAAGTTGCAAATGACCTGCTGGTCCATGGGCTGGAGGAGAGGAGTGGTATTAGGGGGCAAGAACTTCACTTTGATGAACTCACAGCCCTGCACAATTTGCTCTGCCAAGTCTGGAGGATGACCAGGAGCATTGTCCATTATCAGGAGGCACTTAAGTGGCAAATTATTTCCCTCGAGATATTGCTTCACACTGGGGCCAAACACGTTTTTGAACCAATCAAGGAAAATTTCCCTAGTGACCCATGCCTTTTTGTTAGACTTCCACATCACACACAAATTAGACTTTTTGATACCACATCTGCCAAACACTCGGGGATTTTCAGAATGATAAACCAGTAAAGGCTTCACTTTGCAATCACCACTGGCATTAGCACACATCATGAGAGTGAGCCTGTCTTTCATAGGCTTATGTCCTGGCTGTGCCTTTTTCTCCTTTGTAATGTAGGTCCTGTTTGGCATTTTCTTCCAAAACAGGCCTGTTTCGTCACAATTGAACACTTGTTGGGGTTGGAATTGTTCAGCCTCTATGTACCCCTGGAATTCCTGCACATATTTTTCAGCCGCACTTTTGTCAGAACTGGCTGCCTCACCATGCCTCGCAACACTATGTATGCCACTTCGCTTCTTAAATCTGTCAAACCAGCCTTTGCTGGCTTTAAATTCGTTCACTTCATCACTCGTTGCAGGCATTTTCTTGACGAGATCATCATGCAGCTGCCTTGCTTTTTCACATATTATTGCCAGCGTAACACTATCTCCTGCTAACTGTTTCTCGTTGATCCACACCAACAACAAAGTTTCCACTTGTTCCAGCACTTGATCTCTGTTTTGTGACCATACTTGCACCTTTCGCAACAACAGCATCCTTGATTTCCTTTCTTTTGGCCAAAATGGAAGAGATGGTGGAATGGGATTTGCCATAGAGCCTGGCCAGCTCAGTGACACGCACTCCACTTTCATATTTTGCTATCATCTCCTTCTTCAATTCTACCGTATTTCTGACATTCTTTACCACAGGCTTGGCACTAGGAGCTTTCTTGGGGCCCATGGTGGCTTATTTAGCAGTTGCAAGCACTAAAAACACTGGAATAATGACAATATATATGGTATGAATGCGTGGGTGGTGCGTGGGTAGTGTTCGCTCGCTTGTAAACAATAACACACTTGAGTGCCTGGGCGCCCAGCTGGGCCACGGTTACATGGGTATGCGTTCGGGACAGATAGCCGACTCGTCGAACTCCGGGTTGCCGCCTAATACCGAGTCAAAAATATTGTAAAAAAACCAGTCGAACACCGATTTGGCCGAGCTCCAACAACGTCGAACACCGGGGGTTCACTGTACTGTAAATTTCCAAGTGGAATGCATGAACTATAAATACTATACAGTACTATATACCTAGGTAGTAGGTTGGTAGACAGCAACCGCCCAGGGAGGTACTACCGTCCTGCCAAGTGAGTGTAAAACGAAAGCCTGTAATTGTTTTACATGATGGTAGGATTGCTGGTGTCTTTTTTCTGTCTCATAAACATGCAAGATTTCAGGTACATCTTGCTACTTCTACTTACACTTAGGTTACACTACACATTCATGTACAAGCATATATATACACACCCCTCTGGGTTTTCTTCTATTTTCTTACTAGTTCTTGTTCTTATTTCCTCTTATCTCCATGGGGAAGTGGAACAGAATTCTTCCTCCGTAAGCCATGCGTGTCGTAAGAGGCGCCTAAAATGCCTGGAGCAAGGGGCTAGTAACCCCTTCTTCTGAATAAATTACTAAATGTAAAAGGAGAAACTTTCGTTTTTCCTTTTGGGCCACCCTGCCTCGGTGGGAAACGGCTGACATGTTGAAAGAAAGAAGTACTATATAGAATACACAAAATTCTGTGAAGATGAAACCTTCCTTAACTACAGATTCAGTGAATTCTTAGGTATACTCTACTACATTACCATTTAAGTTAGTAGATGAATTTAGAAGAGTATGTAAAAGAAGTCAATTAAAACAATACACACACAACCCGCACATAAAAAAAAGAGGAGCTTACGACGACGTTTCGGTCCGACTTGGACCATTTACAAAGTCACGGTGTTGTGCCTTTTTTTTTTTATTTAACCCTTAAACTGTCCAAACGTGGATATACGTTCGCGTGCGTACTGCCCCGAACGTAGATCTACGTTTTTTTTCAAATGCTTTTAACCTTGCCATGATAAGCCTGAGTTGTCTAGAGATTAGAGAATGAGTCTGTGCACTCATTGTGTGCAGTATTACAACATGTGGGAATGACAAACAAAATGCACTCTTTATTTTAAAGAAAAAGAACAATTTATTTTTTTCTCAAAATATTCGGTCAGCTACGCACGTGAACATATATCTACGTTTGGACAGTTTAAGGGTTAAGTCAATTAAAAGTGAGCGTAGTAGAGAGAGCAAGGTGATAAGAATAACTAAAAGTCTAGGCAACAACAGATTGGATATTAGATTGGAAGGAGGGAGTATGGAGGAAGTAAATTTTTTTTCAGATATTTGGGATTGGACTTGTTGGGAGATGGTTCTGTGAATGAAGTGAACCATATAGTAATTGGCGAGGGGGGGAAGGTGAAGGAAGGTGGGTGGTACATTGAGGTATATGTGGAGACAAGTTTACCCATGTAGGCAAAACAGGGTATGTACCAGAGTATAGTGGTATCAACACTCCTATATGGGTGTGAAGCATGGGTTTTAAGTATTTCAGCAAGGAAAAGGATGGAGGCAGTGGAGAATTTGTCTGAGGCCAATGTGTGGCATGAATATTATGCAGAGAATTAGTAGTTTGGAGTATAGAATTTGTGGGGTTACTAAAAGTATTATCCAGAGGGCTGAGGAGGGGTTGTTGAAGTGGTTTGAAGTTAAACAGGATGACTTGGAGGGTGTATAAATCTGTAGTGGAGGGAAGGAGGGGTAGGAATCCTTGGAAAGGTTGGAAAGGGTTAAGGTTTTGTGTGTGAATGGCTTGGATAACTAACAAGCACATGTGAGGGTTTAGATAGGAGTGAATGAAGGCAAGTGGATTTTATGGCTTGACATGCTGCTCAAGTGTGAGCAAGGTAACATTTGTGAAGCAATTCAGGAAAACTGGTTAGCCGGACTGAATCCTGGAGGTGGGAAGTAGTGTCTGCACTTTGAAGGAGGGATGGGGGTATTGCAGTTTGGAGGGGCATCCAACTTGTAATGTGTGTTAAAAAAAATTGTTAGCTTAGATTTCTTTGTTTTTTACTTCAAGAAAATCTTTGTCATGTTTGGTAATGGTTTTGACTGACACACACAGAACACAGTGTTGGAGGGGAAACTGAAGGTATGGTACACCAACACTGATGGAATAACGAATAAGTGGGAGGATTGGTGTGAAAGAGTCGGAGGCATCACTGGACATCATAGCTCTCGCAGAAACCAAGCTCACAGGAATGATAACAGATGCTATATTTCCAACAGGATATCAGATCCTGAGGAAATATAGAGGGAACAGAGGGGGTGGAGGAGTGGCATTGCTCATCAAAAACCGATGGGATTTTGATGAGCTGGAGAGAGGAGAAGCAAGAGACTACATAATAGGAACACTTCAGTCTAGAGGACCCAAGGTGGTAATTGCAGTGATGTATAACCCACCACAGAACAGTAGGAGGCCAAGACAAGAGTATGATGAGAGTAATAGGGCAATGGTTGACACACTAGCTGAGGTGGCCAGAAGGGCTCATGCGAGCAGAGCAAAGCTACTGATCATGGGTGACTTCAACAACAAGGAAATCGACTGGGAGAACCTGGAGCCACATGGGGCCCAGAAACGTGGAGGGCTAAGATGATGGAGGTGGTACTGGAAAACCTCGTGTACCAACACGTAAGGCACACTACCAAAGAGAGAGGAGATGATGAACCAGCAAGACTGGATCTAGTATTCACCTTGAGTAGTGCAGACATTGAGGACATCACATATGAGAGACCCCTCGGGGCCAGTGACCATGTAGTTCTGAGCTTTGAATACATTGTAGAGTTACAAGTGGAGAGGGAAGCAGGAAGGGCAGGACGAATGAAGCCAAACTACAAGAGGGGACTACACAGGCATGAAGAATTTCCTACACGGGGTTCAGTGGGACAGAGAACTGGCAGGGAAGTCAGTAAACGAGATGATGGGATATGTGACAATATGCAAGGAAGCTGAGGAGAGGTTTGTACCCAAGGGAAACAGAAATAATGAGAAAGCCAGGATGAGCCCTTGGTTTACCCAAAGGTGTAAAGAGGCCAAAACCAAGTGTGCTAGAGAGTGGAAGAAGTATAGAAGGCAAAGGACCCAGGAGAACAAGGAGAAAAATCGTAGAGCCAGAAATGAATATGCACAGGTAAGACGGGAGGCCCAACGACAATATGGAAATGACATAGCAGCGAAAGCCAAATCTGACCCAAAGCTGTTGTACAGCCACATCAGGAGGAAAACAATAGTCAAGGACCAGGTAATCAGGCTAAGGAAGGAAGGAGGAGAGATCACAGGAAATGACTGTGAAGTATGTGAGGAACTCAACATGAGATTCAAAGAAGTGTTCACAGAAGGGACTCCAGAAAGACGGAGAGGTGGGGTACAACACCAAGTGTTGGACATAGTACATACAACCGAGGAAGAAGTGAAGAGGCTACTGAGTGAGCTAGATACCTCAAAGGCGATGGGGCCGGATAACATCTCTCCATGGGTCCTGAGAGAGGGAGCAGAAGCACTGTACCCCTAACAACAATATTCAACACGTCTATTGAAACAGGGCGACTACCTGAGGTATGGAAGACAGCAAATGTAGTCCCAATTTTTAAAAAAGGAGACAGACATGAAGTATTAAACTACAGACCAGTGTCACTGACATGTATAGTATGCAAAGTCATGGAAAAGATTATCAGGAGGAGAGTGGTAGAGCACCTGGAACGGAACAAGAATATAAATGACAACCAGCACGGATTCAGGGAAGGCAAATCCTGTGTCACAAACCTCCTGGAGTTTTATGACAAGGTAACAGAAGTAAGACACAAGAGAGAAGGGTGGGTTAACTGCATTTTCTTGGACTGCAAGAAGGCCTTCGATACAGTTCCTCATAAGAGATTAGTGCAGAAGCTAGAGGATCAGGAACGTATAACAGGAAGGGCACTGCAATGGATCAGAGAATACCTGACAGGGAGGCAACAAAGAGTCATGGTAAGTGATGAGGCATCACAGTGGGTGCCTGTGACGAGCGGGGTCCCACAGGGGTCAGTCCTAGGACCAGTGCTATTTTTGGTATATATGTGAATGACATAATGGAAGGGATAGACTCAGAAATGTCCCTGTTTGCAGATGTGAAGTTAATGAGGAGAATTAAATCAGATGAGGATCAGGCAGAACTACAAAGAGACCTGGACAGGCTGGACACATGGTCCAGCAACTGGCTTCTCGAATTTGACCCCGCCAAATTCAATGTCATGAAGATCGGGGAAGGGCAAAGAAGACTGCAGACAGAGTAAAGCCTAGGTGGCCAAAGACTGCAAACCTCACTTAAGGAGAAAGATCTTGGGGTGAGTATAACACCGAGCACGTCTCTGGAAGCACACATCAACCAGATAACTGGTGCAGCATATGGGTGCCTGGCAAACCTGAGAATAGCGTTCCAATACCTTAGTAAGGAATCGTTCAAGACACTGTGTACGTCATGCCCATACTGGAGTATGCAGCACCAGTTTGGAACCCACACCTGGTCAAACATGTCAAGAAATTAGAGAAAGTGCAAAGGTTTGCAACAAGGTTAGTTCCGGAGGTAAGGGGAATGTCCTATGAAGAAAGTTTAAGGGAAATCGGATTGATGACACTGGAGGACAGGAGGGTTAGGGGAGACATGATAACAACATACGAAATACTGCGTGGAATAGATAAGGTGGACAGACAGGATGTTCCAGAGATGGGACACAGCAACAAGTGGTCACAGTTGGAAGTTGAAGACTCGGATGAATCACAGGAATGTTAGGAAGTACAGTGGACCCCCGAGTTTCGGTCATAATTCGTTCCAGAAGGCTGCTCAAGTGCCATTACCGAACGAATTTTCTCCCTTAAGGAATAATGTAAAGTAGGTTAGTCCATTTCAGACCCCCAAAAATGCACTTACAATAATACACTTACATAATTGTTCGAGTTTTGAGGTGACCGAAACTCGGGGTCCACTGTATATCTTCAGTCATAGTTGTCAGGAAGTGGAATAGTCTAGCAAGTGATGTAGTGGAGGCAGGAACCATACATTGCTTTAAGATGAGGTATGATAAAGCTCATTGCCCAGGAAGAGTGACCCAGTAGTGGCCAGTGAAGAGGCAGGGCCAGGAGCTATGACTCGACCCCTGCAACCACAACTAGGTGAGTACAGACATCCCCTCCCCTTCCTTCCCGTTCCTACCTACCTACCTACCTTCATTTTGTACTGACCATACATGGAAAATCTTGCCTAAGGTTGAGAAATATCTATTAATTTTGTGTATATTTTTTCAGTAAGTACAGTTAATAAATATTTTTAATATGGTACTATAATTGCATTTATCATTAGCTTTGTATTTAGTTATAGAATAATTGAATGAATGTTAAATAAACATTCATTGTAATTTTTTTTTTTTTTTTTTTAACACATCGGCTGTTTCCCACAACACAACATTTGAACATATAACATTAGTACAATAAATAATCTGGGAAGACTATATAGGCTCCATTTTTGCCTAGAATTTAAAGGAGATGCTGAAAATTTTACCAGTAGCTTTTTTTTTTTTTTTTCCTCTGAGGTTATGATTTTTGTGGAATAATAAGTGTGTTGTTTTGGGGTGACCATGCAGCTGGATCACCTATCCTGCAGCTGGATATCCTGAATGACTGTGGCTTTCTTCCTTGGGCATCCGATCTGATTTATCATGGTGTGATTTGTTGGTGCTTTACTTTGCAATTGCCTTTGCTAAAATGTTATTTGACATGTAATAAACAGTATCTTTCTGTAAATTTACTTGGTAATGAGTTACTGGTAATAAGAAGGCAATTAAGTGCTTTTGGTTAATGCCTGGATTCAGTAATTTTTTCATAAATTTTGTCCTTGCTTCTCATTTCCTAGAAAGCTTTATAGAAAATTAATACATAAACATGTACATAAAGGGTTTCTATTTTACTAGTGAACACAGTAGTACAGTATTTGCCTATCATAGTATAGAATCTTTTAGAAATTATAAAAACGACAAGTTTCTGCCTATAGTCAGGAATTTTTCTCTAGCATTTATGTTCTGGTATATTGAGAACTTCATTAAACCATCATTATGGCCCTATTAAAATATGACATAATTGGCAAAATAGTTAACAACCACCTCAACTTCCTCATTACCAGCATTTAAAAAATTTGAAATGTAAGTCAAAACATGAGTGTTAATCTAATGGGATTAAGTCTGGAAATTTGTAAGTTGTGAAGTTATAGATAGGTTGAGGTATGATGGTATCTAGTTAGTTTTTTGCTGGTTTGGTTATAAAAATTATTTAAAAAATCTGCATGTACAGTATCTATTCATATTTAAGCTCTACTGTAAGACCCATATGTGTTAAATACAGGTTTTGAATATAAAGTACAGAAATAATAATTTTCATGTATGAATTATGTTTATAAAATTATTATATATTTTTTCTTGTAATTACTCTATAATACAGTATTTAGTAATTCAGTCAGTTTATTGCTATTATTTTTTAGAACATTGTGATTTTGTTCAAAACACATTCTGAAGCTTAATCTCATTTTTTATCTTTAACTTCCACTGGCAGCGGGAGGGCAGAGTTCACAGAAAGTGAAGGCAGCCAATAAACTACGTGTGCAGACCTCCAAGATAGTTTCCAGTTTTAAGAATGATACGGTGTCATGCCGTATGGTGCGGGAGTACATTGGTCACCGAGACGGAGTGTGGGACGTATCAGTATCTCGAGTTGGCACTCCAGTTATTGCTACTGCTTCAGCTGGTGAGGTGACATAGTATTACGCTGATGATCAATTTATCTTGGAGTTATATGCATCACTGTTGCCAGGAATGCTATGTAGTGCATAGTTTTTATAGATTAAGTCACAGCAATGTAAAGTTGTTTATTGAGTAGTGCTTAGCAGAAAAAAATCATTGACTCTTGTCAGAAAGATAACTCTTTATTTCTTTTCAAGGACTAGAAATGAAATGTAAATGGAAAATGAGACAATATAGTTTTCCATTCTAGTATTAGCCATCAGCACAACATCATTGAAAATAATGTGGTTCATGTATTGTGTAACCATTCATGAAGGTAATGTTAATAAAAGGGGTGCAGGGTAATAGGCTAACAGGACTTGAGTTATGCAAGCAGAAGGTACATTGCCTGCAATTTGAAGGCTGTGTGAGGTGGTTGCAAGTTGAAGTTTCATTTAAATGCTGTCAGTGTACTTTAGACAAAACTGCTAAAGATCACCCTACCTTGGTGGGAAACAACCATTATGGTAAAATGAAATTTTGATTTAATATCATGGAGAAAATTAATTAATATTGTGCTTCAATAAGCTGTTCTTTTGACAACTGCATTTGTTTTCATTTAGATCAGACAGCATGTGTTTGGGGTATTGATGGAGGGCGGAACTTACTGCAGTACACAGGCCACTCTGGATCAGTCAACTCTGTCAAATTTCATCCATCACAAGACTTGATTCTTACAGCAAGTGGTGACCACACAGCTCATGTATGGCAAGCTGCCATCACTCCTGACCAGCTAGTAGGTTTTTAAAAATATTTTTATTAAAGTAAGATGAAGTTTCATCTCCATAAATAACCCTCGCTTACCAGAGGAAATTTTAGATGGCATTTTTAGTCTATCCTGGATCATTATCAAGTCAGATTATCAGGTGACTTAACAGTGGTTGACAACAGACAGAAATGTTGTCTAAAGTTTCCTCTAGTGAGTATGGGTTATTAAGAGCTGTTCCAGCCATGGTATTTTGACTTATTCTTCAGGTTTCATCTTTTCATTTTTATATTAAGGCACCATGAATCCAAATTTCAAAATTAAGAGCTCCAGTTCAGAAAATTTTTGCTATACCCTTTAGAACTGGTACCTAGGTAAATTCCTCATATTCTGGAAATAAATTTTCTGAAACGTGCCACATCTCCTGGGCAATTGCTCACTTTCTGTAGCCATTATCCAGATTTTAATACTGTACAGCCTCTCCTCACTTAGCGATGTACTCATTTACCAACAACTTGGACTTACAACGGGCTCTGACTAGTATGCTTACCTAAACAATGTATATTAGAGCTGATTTCCTCTATTCTGTTTATTACAATATACAGTACACTGCTGTATAAACATTTAAAAATACAGTGGACCCCCAGTGTTTGTCCTGCTCCAAACTCACCCTTTTATGTAAGTGTATTTTTTTAAATGCTTTTGTAAGTGTATTTTTGGGCAAGGAGGAATAACATCTTGTTAGGAGTATGGAAGAGCCAGTTGTGAGTGTGGGGGAAGTTCGTGAGGCAGTGGGTAGAATGAAAGGGGGTAAGGCAGCTGGGATTGATGGGATAAAGATAGAAATATTAAAAGCAGGTGGGGATATAGTTTTGGAGTGGTTGGTGTTATTATTTAATAAATGTATGGAAGAGGGTAAGGTACCTAGGGATTGGCAGAGAGCGTGTTTTGTTCCTTTGTATAAAGGCAAAGGGGACAAAAGAGTGCAAAAATTATAGGGGAAGAAGTCTGGTGAGTGTACCTGGTAGTGTATGGTAGTTATTATTGAAAGAATTATGAGTAAGACAGAAAGCAGGATAGCAGATGAACAAGGGGGCTTTAGGAAAGGTAGGCGGTGTGTAGACCAAGTGTTTGCAGTGAAACATATAGGTGAACAGTATTTGGATAAGGGTAAAGAGGTTTTTGTGGCATTTATGGATTTGGAAAAGGCATATGATAGGGTGGATAGGGAAGCAATGTGGCAGATGTTGCAGGTGTATGGAATAGGAGGTAGGTTACTGAAAGCAGTGAAGAGTTTTTATGAGGATAGTGAGGCTCAGGTTAGAGTGTGTAGGAGGGAGGGGGACTGTTTCCCAGTAAAAGTTGGCCTTAGACAAGGATATGTGATGTCACCGTGGTTGTTCAATATATTTATAGATGGGGTTGTAAGAGAAGTGAATGCGGGGGTCTTGGCAAGAGGTGTGGGGTTAAAAGATAAAGAATCAAATACAAAGTGGGAGTTGTCACAGTTGCTTTTTGCTGATGACACTGTGCTTTTGGGAGATTCTGAAGAGAAGTTGCAGAGGTTGGTGGATGAATTTGGTAGGGTGTGTAAAAGAAGAAAATTGAAAGTAAATATAGGAAAGAGTAAGGTGATGAGGATAACAAAAAGATTAGGTTACGAAAGATTGGATATCAGATTGTAGGGAGAGAGTATGGAGGAGGTGAATGTATTCAGATATTTGGGAGTGGACATGTCAGCGGATGGGTCTATGAAGGATGAGGTGAATCATAGAATTGATGAGGGGAAAAAGGGTGAGTGGAGCACTTCAGAGTCTGTGGAGACAAAGAACTTTGTCCATGGAAGTAAAGAGGGGAATGTATGAGAGTATAGTTATACCAACACTCTTATATTGGTGTGAAGCATGGGTGATGAATGTTGCAACGAGGAGAAGGCTGGAGGCAGTGGAGATGTCATGTCTGAGGTCAATGTGTGGTGTGAATATAATACAGAGAATTCGGAGTTTGGATATTAGGAGGAGGTGCGGGATTACCAAAACTGTTATCCAGAGAGCTGAGGAGGGGTTGTTGAGGTGGTTCGGACATGTAGAGAGAATGGAACGAGACAGAATGACTTCGAGAGTGTATAAATCTGTAGTGGAGGGAAGGCGGGGTAGGGGTCGGCCTAGGAAAGGTTGGAGGGAGGGGGTAAAGGAGGTTTTGTGTGCGAGGGGCTTGGCCTTCCAGCAAGCATGTGTGAGCATATTTGATAGGAGTGAATGGAGACAAATGGTTTTTAATACTTGACGTGCTGTTGGAGTGTGAGCAAAGTAACATTTATGAAGGGATTCAGGGAAACAGGCAGGCCGGACTTGAGTCCTGGAGATGGGAAGTACAGTGCATGCACTCTGAAGGAGGGGTGTTAATGTTGCAGTTTTATAACTGTAGTGTAAAGCACCCCTCTGGCAAGACAGTGATGGAGTGAATGATGATGAAAGTTTTTCTTTTTTGGGCCACCCTGCCTTGGTGGGAATTGGCCGATGTGTTAATAAATAAAAAAAATAAAAATTTTTGGGGGTCTAAAAGGACTAGTCTACTTTACATTATTCCTTATGGGAATAAATTCGTTTGGTAATGGCACTTGAACAGCATTCTGGAATGAAAAAATAACGAAAACCGGGTGTCCACTGTATACCAGAAATGTTATAAATGGTGCAAAGATGGTTGACAAACCTACTACCATTATAGTACAGTATGCTCATCACTTAGTGACGAATTTGTTAACTGACGTGGTCTTAGGAACAGAACTCCATCGTTAAGTGGAGAGAGGCTACTGTGTTCTAGTGCGAGGGAAGCGTGACTGAGTGTTTTCACATTGCAATAAACTTAATATGTTATGGATCACATCTAAGAAAAAGTCAAAGCCTAGTGATATTTTAAGGAAAGCACCAGATAAAGCAATACTACACAGTGCAACACAATACTGAAGAAAGTGGCAATGGAGAGCTTGCATGTGACATCCTGCCAGTTACTAGGTGCACAAGTGATGGTGTTTACCTCTCATTAGGCCCAACAAAACTATATTTGACTCATAATACTACTGTACTAATACTACAGATATTTTTTTTTATTAATATATTTTTACTTTATTTTTTTATTTATCAATTTTATAATTTTTTTTAATGTTCATGTAAGGATTCTGAAGCATTGATAATTAATATTTATTTGTAATATGTGCTCACATTCTAAAATTTAATGCTCTAGTGTGTGGCTCTGTCTCTGTCCACACTTTGCATTTCATGTGACTGACATCTCTAGACAAACTTAACTTCCGTAGACAATTATTATAATTAGGGAGAAGCACTAAATCCATAAGGGTCATACAGCACCTAAGGAATGGGAGGCATCAGGTGTGATATAAGAAAAGGAGGATCAATCCAATTCCTTGGATTAAGAGCTCACCAGCAATTGGTGGATTTGGTGGAAGTTGTGAATGCAACAGAGTGAAACTTTGCCCAGGTGTCCCATGGGCCACACTTGTTTCTTGATTTCTTTCAATTTAAATCCCTTCAGGAATCTACTATTTTAGACCTGACTGCTTAAGTAGATTAATCTTATAAGGTTCCATTTACAGCTCCAAACTCTTGCAGGTGCTGTAAAATTGGGCCCAGTTGTAAGGAACTGTGCCCAATTTTAATTTAATGTTAAACGCAAAACCCATGTGGGTCATTCAGTGCAAGATGTGGTGATGGCTTGATCATCTGTCTGCTGAACATGAGATGGACACTTTCTATTTGTACTCGCCTATTTGATGGGCCCAATGATACACATGTTCTTATGCTTCTTCATTTACACTCTTCAGCATTAGAGCTATTATTGTCTTTCTTCACTTATGGATAGTCTACAGGATTGGTACTCATACAGTGGAAGTCTGCTGTGGCCCTTCCTTTTCAGAAACCAGGTATGTCAGACTGTGATCCCTCCCATTATCCACCCATATATCTTGCTAGTTCCACTTGCAAATTAGTGGAACATATTCAACAAAAAATCTGCATTTGGGAGAGGAACCTCATGACGTGTTGGTTCATCCTGGACTATTGTCACAATTGGGACAACAATATTTTATATCCAGTACAGTATTATAATGCACATAAACTTAGTGATCATGCAGTACTATGTGGTCTGGGTGTAGAGTTTTGTAATGCCCTCATATTTCTTTTTATCCCATAACTATTGCACAATACTGTGGACCCCCGAGTATCGGCTGCCCTAAGTATCTGCCGACTCGTGTTTCGGTCGCCTTTTTCAGCCCAATTTTAGCCCGGCTATCGGCCGTTTCCCAGAGTTTCGGCCCATGTACCAGACCTGTCCATCTACCTGCGCTTGTGCGCCTCCCCACGCAGGCGTTGTGAGCCAGTCTAGCTTTGTTTACCATTTTGTGAACATTACCCGGTGCGCTTATCCAAACATTTCACAGTAAATTCAGTGCTTCTTCATTGTCACTGTGAAATAAGCCACCATGGTTCCAAAGAAACTTCCTAGTGGCACCCCTGTGGTAAAGAAAGTGAGGAACACCATAGAATTGAAGGAAATAGTTGAAAAATATGAGTGGTGTACGTGTGGAGAAAGCTTGCCAGGATGTACGGCAAGAACAAATCAACTATCACCTCTATCCTGGCAAAGAGAAAAGAAATTAAGGAAGCTAATGTTGCGAAAGGTGTTGATATGTTAACGAAAAATAGATCACAAACAGTGGATGAGGTTGAGAAGTTGTTGGTGTGGATCAACAAAAAACAGATAGCAGGTGATAGTGTTTCCATGGCGATAATTTGTGAAAAGGCAAGGCAGTTGCACCCAGATCTTGTCAAGAAAATGCCTGGAACCAGTGCTGATTTGAGTGATTTTAAGGCCAGCAAAGGCTGGTTTGACAGATTTAGGAAACGTAGTGGCATACATAATGTGGTAAGGCATGGTGAGGCAGCCAGTTCAGACAAACGTGCTGCTGAAAAGTCTGTGAGTGAATTTAAGGGGTTCATAGAGACTGAAAAATTCAAACCCCAACAAGTGTTTAATTGTGATGAAACAGGCCTGTTTTGGAAGAAAATGCCAGGAGGAAAAGGCACTGCCAGGACACAAGCCTATGAAAGACAGGCTAACTCTCATGTTGTGTAGTAATGCTAGTGGAGATTTTAAAGTGAAGCCTTTACTCGTGTATCACTGAAAATCCCAGTGTGTTCAAAAAACACAATGTCGTCAAAAATAAATTGTGTGTGATGTGGAAGGCTAACACTAAGGCATGGGTCACGAAGGAAATTTTCATAGTGGGTCCATCAAGTGTTTGGCCCCAGTGTGAAAAAATACCTCCAGGAAAAGGAATTGGGACTTGAGTGCCTCCTGGTACTGGACAGTGGTCCTGCTCATCCTTACAACTTGGCAGACTATTTGTCTAGTGAGTTAAGTTTCATCACAGTGAAGTTCTTGCCTCCTAACACCACTCCTCTCATCCAGCCCATGGACCAGCATGTCATTTCTAACTTAAAAAAACTCTACACAACAGCAGTGTTTCAAAAGTGCTTTGAAATGACCTCAGACACTGAATTGACCCTAAGAGAGTTCTGGAGGAATCACTTCACTATCCTCCATTGCCTTATAGGTAAGGCTTGGGAGGAAGAGTGACTTCCAGGACTTTGAACTCTGCTTGGAGACAATTGTGGCCGGAGTGTGTCCAACAGAGGGATTTTGAAGGGTTTGAGGCTGACCCTGATGACCCTCTGCCTGTTGTGGAAGGTATTGTGGCATTGGGAAAGTCCCTGGGGTTGGAGGTGAGTGGCAAGGATGTGGAAGAGTTGGTGCAGGAACACAGGGTAGAGCTAACCACTGAAGAGCTACAAGAGCTTCATCTGGAACGGCATCAAACCACAGTAGAGGAAATTGTTTCACAGGAGGAGGAAGATGGACTGAATGAGGTGCCTTCTTCAGAGATTAAGGAGATATGTGGAATAAGGTGCAGGCATTTGCTGAAAAATATTATCCTGAGCAAGCTGAAATAAGCCATCTCTGCAACAAGTTCAGTGACAGAGCCATATTGCACTTCAGGGACATCTTAAAGAGGCGCCAGAAACAGAGGACTGTGGACAGTTATTTTGTGAGACAGGGGTCCAGTGACTCTCAAGCTGGTCCTAGTGGCATTAAAAGACCAAGAAGGGAAGTAACCCCAGATAGGGCTTTGATACCTGAAGTCCTTATGGAGGGGGATTCCCCTTCCAAACACTAAGCCCTCCCTCACTCCTCCCTATCTTCCAGATGCCAGCAAGTCTCTTCAATAAAGGTAAGTAAATGTTATTTTAAATGTTTATTTAAATATTTATAAATTTAATATTGTATGTAGTATTTGTGTGTTTTCTGTATGTAAAACTATAGTTATTCCCTATGAATTGTATTTTTTGTGAATATTTTTGGGTGTCTGGAACAGATTAATTGTATTTACATTATTTCTTATGGGAAATATTGGTTCGACTTTCGGCCAGATCGAGTTGAGGCCTAGCTCCTGGAACGGATTACGGCTGATACTCGGGAGGAGGAGCATATATGGTTACTTCTGTTCTTTTTTTTTTTTCTCCCCCCCGGTCCCCAACACACTGGCTGTCTCCCACTGAGGCAGGGTGACCCAAAAAAAAAGCATTTTCACCATCATTCACACATAATTAATATCTGCAGAGGCATGCTTATTATTATAAAATACTACTGTACTGTTCAGGAACAAGAATCGCTTTACAGATGAAAAAATCTTCAAGGAAAATTCCTTAATGCTGGTAAAGACCTCTTGATCCAAGGAATTGGAGCTACTCTCCCTTTTCTCAGGAAAAAAAAAATCCTGATTACCTCCCATTCCCCAGGTGCTATACGACCTATACATATTTAGTACTTCTCTATCAATATGTAGTATGTACTAACTCAGATTAAAATAAAAGTTAATGTGCACCTTAATACTGTATTGAGGTCAAGCTCAATAAGTAGGCTTTTGGGAGCATTTTTTTCTTTCTGTTTCAAGTTTATACTAGTTTAAATTTTGAATGAATATTAAAAGCATGTATTGCACAGCGTGTGCATTCTTCAGAGGATGAAGTTGATGGCAGCGATCACGAAGATGAAGAAGATGGAGGCCTATTGGGTGGCCGTGGTGATGGAGTATTAGCAGCTACGCTGCGGACAGCTCTAAGGGAATTAATGGGGCATAATAGTGTTGTTATTGCAGCAGACTGGCTGCCAGGTGGAGATCAAGCTATTACTGCTTCGTGGGACAGAACAGCTAATCTTTATGATACACACACTGGTGAACTGCTGTCTCAGTTGATTGGTGAGTTAAATTACTACATAGTACTGTATAGGATAATTACAGCTGTTGAAGTATGAAGAATTCCATGCTTTATATTATCCCTATTGTACGAGTAGTGTCCAGAGATATGCTCGGTAAATTAAAGTTGTGCATCTACAGTATGTACTGTAGTGAGAAAGGACAGCCATTGCTTAATCAACATTATATCAGTTATTAAGAGGAGGGCTTTTTTTGGATTTAGTTTAATTATCAGCTGCTGACATTTATATTTACTTTTAATTGAAATTAAACATTTTTGTTTTTCCAAATAAAACTTGCATACCATTATAGGCAGGCGCCACTTTACGGCGTTTTGCTAATGCAGCTGTTTTTAATTACTATACCCATTCTTCATTTATTCAGACTTCCTATAGTAAATATATTCACCACTCACTATAAGCTAAGGACAAAAATGTTTTAAAGTAAGTAATGTGTGCACTGTATATGCATTTTTTAGGCCTAGTTCTATTGTTCATTTAATATATCATAATGTAAACATGTTATGCTTTTATATGCATTTAAAAAGCAAAATAAGGATGTTTTGTTTTACAGCAGTAGTCTGGAAATCAACATGCTATACTGTATAAGCAGAGCCTTCCTGTATTTTCTTTGTCACCACAGTATAAGCAAGATTCAGTATTGTATTAGTATTCTTGTGCTAAAAGGGCTTGTTGATGATGATAATGTTGAATAAATATGGAAAACAAAACTAATATGAAAGATGGAATGCACAACATTCGGTGAAGATAAATTATTTTTTTATTTCTAATCACTCTTCTTGAAGATAAATTTCTAGTTACCTGTAGTATATGATTGTGACTAAAAATATGTATACACGTACTGTATTATCAAACCCAAATATACAGTGGACCCTCGGTTTTCGTACAGCTCCCAACTCGAACAATTATGTAAGTGTATTTTTGTAAGTGTATTTTGAGGGTCTGAAACGACTAATCTAATTTACATTCGTCCTTATGGAAACAAATTCGTTCGGTAACGGCACTCGAACAGCATTCTGGAAAGAATTATCGACAAAAACCAAGGGTCCACTGTACTACTGTTATTGACTAAGATTACAAAATTGTGCATCTTTTGACTGATTGTATGGTTTTAAATCTTTACTGATTTTGTTGAGACCATATTTAAGAACTGACTCAAATTTTTCTTTAGGCCATGACCAGGAATTGACTCACTGCTGCTCACATCCCACTCAACGCCTCGTAGTGACAGCTAGTAAAGATACAACTTTCCGATTGTGGGACTTCCGTGATCCAATACACTCTGTATCAGTCTTCCAGGGGCACACAGAGTATGTATATCTTCACTTATTTTCTTATTATATTTCTTTAATTTTTTTTACCTGATTTTTAATGTGAATTAATTTCATTAACTCTTTTGACAATGTTATAAGCTCAGCATGTTAAGAGTCTGCTTCACTTGAAATTGATATAATGTTACCAAAGTGAATTTCTCTCTCTTAACCCTTTCAGGGTCGAGACCTCGATTCTTAACACACTCTCAGGGTCGAAACATTTTCGGAAAAAAAATTATTTTTTTCTTATGAAATGATAGAGAATCTTTTTCCGATCATAACGCCACCAAAATTATGAAATTTGATGGAAAACTAACGGAATTATGCTCTCGCGAAGTTAGTGGTATCGATGCTATTTACGCATTGGCGATTTCGCCGACTTTGAGCCCTATTTTCGGCAAATTCCAATGTTTCAGTCTACTAAAATTATAGCTATTTCGCTAGAACTCCATTTCTTCTATCGATTGAGTACAAGAAACTGCCAATTTGCCGATTTCAACTACCCAATAAGGTGGTCAGAAATTGGCAATTTGTCCAAATTCTCACAAAATTCAAAAGATGCCAATTTCAAAATAGTCCAGAATAAACGAGACAGACATTCCTGGCACTCGAATAACATTTTATCTGTCCATTAGTCACGTCTCCAGGCCCCTCTTACATTACTTTTGCTTTCCATTTTGAATTTTTATTCTCACAATAAATTGAAGATTTACTGTTATATACTACTGCATCATTGTAAAAACGGTATAAATGATATCAGCACACTTGTGCAAGAATATTAGAGTCACCAGTTGATGTGTATTGTACGTGTGGCGTGATTTGTTTACTCTTGAACATTGCTAAAAATCAAACATTTTCGCTACTTTACGCTCGATTTCTAGGTACTTGTCATTGAGAAACCAATCAAAATTATCTCTATTTCTCTAATATATCTTCCATTCTATCAAATGAGACCAAGGAAACGAGAATATAATCATAAATACCATACGAAAATAGACTGCAAAGTCGCTGTTTTAAACCAAAAACACGGTCGGAGTTTTTTTTCCCTCATTATGCACTGTGTGATGCAGGATTTTTTTTATACTGTGCACACTGACCGCACAGACCCATTCTATCACATCTAGGCCTACCAGCCTGTTTCTGCTTGATTTGAGGGCGCTAGAATTTAGGCGTACTAGTACGTCAAGCGCCCTGGCGCGTAAGCCGTACTAGTACGTCAAAAACCCTCAAAGGGTTAAAGGTGATTGGCCTTGCAGAGGAATATCAACAACTTAAAAGAACCATTTTAACCGTGTACGTGTGTGTGTTAGTTACCATTTTTGTCCTAGGCACATGTCGATTAGACACTAGGCCTGTTGTATATATATGTGTGTGTAAGGAAACACTTCGAAATGTTTTGGCCCCGCCGTGAATTGAACCCGGGGCCTCCGTGCGTGAAGCGAGAGCTTTAGCCACCATGCCATCGGGGCGTGTGTGTGTATGTGTACTCCCCTAATTCACCTAATTGTGGTTGTAGGGGTCGAGACTCAGCTCCTGGTCCCGCCTCTTCACTGGTCGCTACTAGGTCCTCTCTCTCCCTGCTCCATGAGCTTTATCATATCTCGTCTTAAAACTATGTATGGTTCCTGCCTCCTGTGTGTGTGAGAGAGCAAGCCTGCCTGCCTGCCTGCCTGCCTGCCTGCCTGCCTGCCTGCCTGCACCACAAAATCAAAGCACTTCTGTATTACTCATGGTGGTCATGAAATCTTCTATATTAAAAACAATGTTCCCTAAAACTATTTTATTTTATATACAGGCTGAATTTTGTTTTTCTTTTAGATACTAGTCTAACTAAGGGTTGCCTTTTAGATAAATTAAAATTACATTTTGAATTTGATCTTATAATACAGGTGTAATTTGATAAAATATATGGCACAGAAGAAAGCCATTAATTATGCAAATGCATTTCAGGCACACTAATCATGTGGCACACTAATCATGTATACTGCTTATATCTAGACCTAAAATAAAATTTAAGTCAGTATAGCTTAGGTAATTCATCACTATCATACATGCAATGCAACAGGTTGCAAATGAAGAATTGGTCAATTACAATACATTACAGTGAAGAATTAGACCCTTTTGCAGCATTTGGGAATCTGTGGAAACATTTTGCCAACAAACTCCATGGGAAAGTGGAGAAGAATCCTTCCACCATAAGCCATGTGTGTCATAAGAGGTGACTAAAATGCTGAGATAAAGGGGCTAACAAGATAACCCCTTCTATATAAATTACTAAATGTAAAAAGAAGAAAACCTTTGTTTCTTCTTTTTCGGGTCACCCTGCCTTGGTAGAGGCAAGTGTGTTAAAATTTTTGCCAACAAGTGGCTTCCTCAGTCTAGTAGAGAGGTGAATGGTGGAATATGAGTAGGAGTTTGAGGTAATCAGTCCCTCAGCCTTGAGTTGATGTGTTCAGTCCATCCTTCTACAGATCAAATCTAATTGCCACCCATTCCCCAGGCCCTTAATAAATATTATACTTAAGAGCCTGGGGCATGGATTCTTGAGAGTGCAAGGCCACCATCCATGGCGGTAGTACCTCCCTACCAACCTAATAGCAGCTGTATGAGAGAGGTAGTTTCTGCAGACTCTCATGGGTTTGATTCGGAACAATACTTGGTCATGTCAGGAGACTTGTATGTGATGGCATTCTTTATGGATTAACTTATGGACCAAAAACACCTTGGATTGACACTTTTTAAATAATCGCCTTTGCTCGCATAATGACCTTGTGCAATCTGTCCCTTATTATTGGTGAAAAGTTTTTGATCCAAGGAATTGGAACTACCATTCCTTTCCCCATTTCAAATGTAATTACATCTCATTCCAAGGCACTGCATTATCCCCTACAGGATTAAGGCCTCCCCATGATTATACAAATTTTATTTCTTTGCAAAGGTTACAATGTGTGATTTATATTTTATGAACTTTTAAATGTCGATGAAAAAAGGGAGGCGGTAATTTCATGTACTGGCCAGGGAGGTACAACATCGTTTAGTAGTGAAGAAGAGCAGGATGTGAGTGTGGGGGAGGTGCGTGAGGCATTACGTAGAATGACAGGGGGTAAAGCAGCTGGAACTGACGGGATCATGACAGAAATGTTAAAAGCAGAGGGGGGTATAGTGCTGGAGTGGTTGGTATTTTTGTTTAATAAATGTATGAAAGAGGGGAAGGTACCTAGGGATTGGCAGAGAACATGTATAGTTCCTTTATACAGTGGACCCCCGAGTTTCGTAAACCCCGGAAATCGTACATTTATGTGAGTATAATATTGTAAGTGCTTGTGGAAAAGTATTTTTAGGGGTCTGAAATAGACTAACCTACGTGACATTTTTCCTTAAGGGGGTAAATTCGTTCGGTAATGGCACTTGAGCAGACTTCAGGAGTGAAGTTTTTACGAAACTCGGGGGTCCACTGTATAAAGGGAAGGGGGATAAAAAAGTGTAAAAATTATAGGGGAATAAGTTTACAGGGAGGTACTACCGTCCTGCCAAGTGAGTGTAAAACGAAAGCCTGTAATTGTTTTACATGATGGTAGGATTGCTGGTGTCTTTTTTCTGTCTCATAAACATGCAAGATTTCAGGTACATCTTGCTACTTCTACTTACACTTAGATCACACTACACATTCATGTACAAGCATATATATACTCACCCCTCTTGGTTTTCTTCTAATTTTTTACTAGTTCTTGTTCTTATTTCCTCTTATCTCCATGGGGAAGTGGAATAGACTTCTTCCTCCGTAAGCCATGCGTGTCGTAAGAGGCGACTAAAATGCTGGGAGCAAGGGGCTAGTAACCCCTTCTCCTGTATATATTACTAAATGTAAAAGGAGAAACTTTCGTTTTTCCTTTTGAGCCACCCTGCCTCGGTGGGAAACGGCCGACGTGTTGAAAGAAGAAAGAAATGTATGAAAGAGGGAAAGGTACCTAGGGATTGGCAGAGAGCATGTATAGTTCCTTTATATAAAGGGAAGGGGGATAAAAGAGTGTAAAAATTATAGGGGAATAAGTTTACAGGGAGGTACTACCGTCCTGCCAAGTGAGAGTAAAACGAAAGCCTGTATTTGTTTTACATGATGGTAGGATTGCGTGTCTTTTTTTGTGTCTCATAAACTTGCAAGATTTCAGGTACGTCTTGCTACTTCTACTTACACTTAGGTCACACTACGCAAACATGTACACGTTTATGTATACACTCATCTGAGTTTTCTTTGATTTTATCTTAATAGTTCTTGTTCTTATTGCTTTTCCTTTCATATCCATGGGGAAGTGGAATAAGAATCTTTCCTCCGTAAGACATGCGTGTTGTAAAAGTCAACTAAAATGCCGGGAACAATGGGCTAGTAACCCCTTTTCCTGTATAGCTTACTAAAAAGAAAAAGAAGAAAACCGTCAAAGTGGGATGTTTGAATGTGCGTGGATGTTGTGCGAATGATAAGAAAGAGATGATTGTAGATGTTATGAATGAAAAGAAGCTGGATGTCCTGGCTTTAAGTGAGACAAAGATGAAGGGGGGTAGGAGAGTTTCAGTGGGGAGAAATAAATGGGATTAGGTCAGGGGTTTCAAATAGTTAGAGCTAAAGAAGGAGTGGCAATAATGTTGAATAATCAGTTATGGCAGGTAAAGAGGGAATATAAATGTATAAATTCAAGGATTATGTGGAGTAAAATAAAGGTTTGATGTGAAAAGTGGGTTATAGTAAGTGTTTATGCACCTGGAGAAGAGAGAAGTGTAGAGGAGAGAGAGATTTTGGGAAATGTTGAGCGAGTGTGTGGGGAGTTTTGAACCAAGTGAGAGAGTAATTGTGGTAGGGGATCTTAATGCTAAAGTGGGTAAAAATATTGTAGAGGGAGTAGTAGGTAAATTTGGGGTGCCAGGGGTAAATGTAAATGGGGAACCATTAATTGAGCTATGTGTAGAAGAGGTTTGGTAATAAGTAATACATATTTTATGAAAAAGAGGATAAATAAATATACAAGGTATGATATAGCACATAAGGAAAGTAGTTTGTTGGATTATGTATTGGTGGATAAAAGGTTGATGGGTAGGCTTCAGGATGTACATGTTTATAGAGGGGCAACGGATATATCGGATCATTATTTGGTTGTAGCTACAGTTAGAGTAAAAGGTAGATGGGACAAAAAGAAAATGGCAACAGCAAGTAAGAGAGAGGTAAAAGTGTATAAACTAAGGGAGGAGGAAGTTAGGGTGAGATATAAGCAACTATTGGCAGAAAGTGGGGGGGTTGAAGAGAGTTGGGATAGTTTTAAAAATGCAGTATTAGAATGTGGGGCAGAAGTTTGTGACTATAGGAGGGTTTGTGCAGGAGGAAAGAGGAGTGAGTGGTGGAATGAAGAAGTAAAGGGTGTGATAAGAGAAAAAGGTAGCTTATGAGAGGTTTTTACAAAACAGAAGTGTAAATAGAAGAGCAGAGTATATGAAGAGTAAAAGAAAGGTGAAGAAAGTGGTGAGAGAGTGAAAAAGAAGAGCGGATGAAAGAATGGGAGAGGCTCTTGTCAAGAAATTTTGCTGAAAACAAGAAAAAATTTTGGAGTGAGGTAAACAAGGTAAGAAAGCCTAGGGAACAAATGGATTTGTCAGTTAAAAACAGAGTAGGGGAGTTAGTAGATGGGGAGCTGGAGGTATTGGGTAGATGGCAGGAATATTTTGAGGAACTTTTAAATGTTGATGAAAAAAGGGAGGCGGTAATTTCATGTACTGGCCAGGGAGGTACAACATCGTTTAGGAGTGAAGAAGAGCAGGATGTGAGTGTGGGGGAGGTGCGTGAGGCATTACGTAGAATGAAAGGGGGTAAAGCAGCTGGAATTGACGGGATCATGACAGAAATGTTAAAAGCAGGTGGGGATATAGTGCTGGAGTGGTTGGTATTTTTGTTTAATAAATATGAAAGAGTGTTAGAGTGTTCAGCAGAAGTTTGTGGTTACAGGCGAGTGGGTGCGGGATTGAAGAGGAGCGATTGGTGGAATGATGATGTAAAGAGAGTAGTAAGGGAGAAAAAGTTAGCATATGAGAGGTTTTTACAAAGTAGAAGTGATGCAAGGAGGGAAGAGTATATGGAGAGAAAAAGAGAGGTTAAAAGAGTGGTGAAGCAATGTAAAAAGAGAGCAAATGAGAGAGTGGGTGAGATGTTATCAGCAAATTTTGTTGAAAAAAAAAAAGTTTTGGAATGAGATGAATAAGTTGAGGAAGCCTAGAGAACAAATGGATTTGACAGTTAAAAATAGGAGAGGAGAGTTATTAAATGGAGAGTTAGAGGTATCGGGAAGATGGAGAGAATATTTTGAGGAGTTGTTAAATGTTGATGAAGACAGGGAAGCTGTGATTTCGTGTGTAGGGCAAGGAGGAATAACATCTTGTAGGAGTGTGGAAGAGCCAGTTGTGGGTGTAGGGGAAGTTCGTTAGGCAGTGGGTAGAATGAAAGGGGGTAAGGCAGCTGGGATTGATGGGATAAAGATAGAAATGTTAAAAGCAGGTGGGGATATAGTTTTGGAGTGGTTGGTGCTATTATTTAATAAATGTATGGAAGAGGGTAAGGTACCTACGGATTGGCAGAGACCGTGTATTGTTCCTTTGTATAAAGGCAAAGGGGACAAAAGAGAGTGCAAAAATTATAGGGAATAAGTCTGTTGAGTGTACCTGGTAAAGTGTATGGTAGAGTTATTATTGAAAGAATTAGGAGTAAGACAGAAAGCAGGATAGCAGATGAACAAGGGGCTTTAGGAAAGGTAGGGGTGTGTAGACCAAGTGTTTACAGTGAAACATATAGGTGAACAGTATTTGGATAAGGGTAAAGATGTTTTTGTGGCATTTATGGATTTGGAAAAGGCGTATGATAGAGTAGATAGGGGGGCAATGTGGCAGATGTTGCAGGTGTATGGAATAGGAGGAAGGTTACTGAAAGCAGTGAAGAGTTTTTATGAGGATAGTGAGGCTCAGGTTAGAGTGTGTAGGAGGGAAGGGACTATTTCCCAGTAAAAGTGGGCCTTAGACAAGGATGTGTGATGTCACCGTGGTTGTTCAATATATTTATAGATGGGGTTGTAAGAGAAGTGAATGCGAGGTCTTGGCAAGAGGTGTGCGACTAAAAGATAAAGAAGCAAATACAAAGTGGGAGTTGTCACAGTTGCTTTTTGCTGATGACACTGTGCTTTTGGGAGATTCTGAAGAGAAGTTGCAGAGGTTGGTGGATGAATTTGGTAGGGTGTGTAAAAGAAGAAAATTGAAAGTGAATATAGGAAAGAGTAAGGTGATGAGGATAACAAAAAGAATAGGTGATGAAAGATTGGATATCAGATTGGAGGAGAGAGTATGGAGGAGGTGAATGTATTCAGATATTTGGGAGTGGACATGTCAGCAGATGGGTCTATGAAGGATGAGGTGAATCATAGAATTGATGAGGGAAAAGGGTGAGTGGAGCACTTGGAGTCTGTGGAGACAAAGAACTCTGTCCATGGAAGTAAAGAGGGAATGTATGAGAGTATAGTTATACCAACGCTCTTATATGGGTGTGAAGCATGGGTGATGAATGTTGCAACGAGGAGAAGGCTGGAGGCAGTGGAGATGTCGTGTCTGAGGTCAATGTGTTGTGTGAATATAATGCAGAGAATTCGGAGTTTGGAAATTAGGAGGAGGTGCGGGATTACCAAACGATTGTCCAGAGAGCTGAGGAGGGTTGTTGAGGTGGTTTGGACATGTAGAGAGAATGGAACGAGACAGAATGACTTCGAGAGTGTATAAATCTGTAGTGGAGGGAAGGCGGGGTAGGGGTCGGCCTAGGAAAGGTTGGAGGGAGGGGTAAAGGAAGTTTTGTGTGCGAGGGCTTGGACTTCCAGCAAGCATGTGTGAGCGTATTTGATAGGAGTGAATGGAGGCACATGGTTTTAATACTTGACATTCTGTTGGAGTGTGAGCAAAGTAACATTTATGAAGGGATTCAGGAAACCGGCAGGCCGGACTTGAGTTCTGGAGATGGGAAGTACAGTGCCGGCACTCTGAAGGAGGGGTGTTAATGTTGCAGTTTTATAACTGTAGTGTAAAGCACCCTCTGGCAAGACAGTGATGGAGTGAATGATGATGAAAGTTTTTTTTTCGGGCCACCCTGCCTTGGTGGGAATTGGCCGATGTGTTAATAAAAAATAAAAAAATATGAAAGAGGGAAGGTACCTAGGGATTGGCAGAGAGCATGTATAGTTCCTTTATATAAAGGGAAGAGGGATAAAAGAGAGTGTAAAAATTATAGGGGAATAAGTTTACTGAGTATACCAGGTAAAGTGTATGGCAGGGTTATTATTGAAATAATTAGAGGTAAGACAGAGAGTAGGATTGCAGATGAGCAAGGAAGCTTTAGAGTGGGTAGGGGATGTGTAGATCAAGTGTTTACAGTGAAGCATATATGTGAACAGTATTTAGATAAAGGTAGAGAAGTTTTTATTGCATTTATGGATTTAGAAAAGGCGTATGATAGAGTGGATAGGGGAGCAATGTGGCAAATGTTGCAAGTGTATGGAATAGGTAGTAAGTTACTGAAGGCTGTAAAGAGTTTTTATGAGGATAGTGAGGCTCAGGTTAGGGTGTGTAGGAGAGAGGGAGATTACTTCCCGGTTAAAGTAGGTCTTAGATTTAAATAAAAAAAAATTGGATATCACATTTGAGAGAGGGATTATGGAAGAAGTAAATGTTTTCAGATTTGGGAGTTGACGTGTCAGCGGATGGGTTTATGAAGGATGAGGTTAACCATAGAATTGATGAAGGAAAAAAGGTGAGTGGTGCGTTGAGGTATCTGTGGAGACAAAAAACGTTATCCATGGAGGCAAAGAAGGGAATGTACGAAAGTATAGTGGTACCAACAATCTTATATGGGTGTGAAGCATGGGTTGCAAATGCTGCAGCGAGGAGGAGGCTAGAGGCAGTGGAGATGTCCTGTCTAAGGGCAATGTGTGGTGTGAATATTATGCAGAAAATTCGGAATGTGGAAATTAGGAGAAGGTGTGGAGTTACTAAAAGTATCTGTCAGAGGGCTGAAGAGGGGTTGTTGAGGTGGTTTGGTCATTTAGAGAGAATGGATCAAAGTAGAATGACTTGGAGAGCGTATAAATCTGTAGGGGAAGGAAGGTGGGGTTGTGGTCGTCCTAGAAAACGTTGGAGGGAGGGGGTAAAGGAGGTTTTGTGGGCGAGGGGCTTGGACTTCCAGCAAGCATGTGTGAGCGTGTTAGATAGGAGTGAATGGAGACGAATGGTTTTTGGGACATGACGATCTGTTGGAGTGTGAGCAGGCTAACATTTTGTGAAGGGATTCAGGGAAACTAGTTAATTGATTTAGTTGGACTTGAGTCCTGGAAATGGGAAGTACAATCACTGCACTTTAAAGCAGGGGTCTGGGATAGTGACAGCTGGGAGGGACTATTCTCAGCTGTCGTATCTGAGCGCCTCTGCAAAGACAGTGATTATGTATGAGTGTGATGAAAGTGTTGAATGATGATGAAAGTATTTTCTTTCTTTTTGGGTCACCCTGCCTCGGTGGGAGACGGCCGACTTGTTGGGAAAAAAAAAAAAAAAAAAAAGTACAAAGAAAGCCACTAACATGCCGGGGCATTTCGGGCAGACTAATACTAATGCTTACACACTACTTAAAACTAGACATGGGTTATATAGTGTAAATTTTAATTATTCATTATTTTACCTTATTACTAGAGTCTAAGCAATCTATAGTGATGACTCATGCCAGGCAAAATTGGAAAACATGCAGCTCCTAGGACTATGTTGATTGTTACATAGTTGTCTATTTTAAAGAAGAGTGCTTAATGAACTAATTCATGAAATAAAAGTTTTCTTTGGAATGTATCTTTTCGTTTTTGCCTAGTACGAAAAGTGAAAGTGTTAAAAATTATTTTCCAAGGTGTACAGTAAGTTTCTGTGAAGCCTGTTAAATAAAAAAAAAAATATAACTTCTGTATTTCATCAAATAGACATATTTAAACCTCATTAAACTTATGGTTAATTTTTGGAAGATCTGGTAATGGGGTTGACCACAAAAACTTGATGAACTGATGGCAGACAATATTATCTAGTAAGATATTATCTGTAGTGGAGGGAAGGCGGGGTAGGGGTCGGCCTAGGAAAGGTTGGAGGGAGGGGGTAAAAGAGGTTTTGTGTGTGAGGGGCTTGGATTTCCAGCAAGCATGCGTGAGCGTATATGATAGGAGTGAATGGAGACAAATGGTTTTTAATACTTGACGTGCTGTTGGAGTGTGAGCAAAGTAACATTTATGAAGGTA
This sequence comes from Cherax destructor, assembly GCA_009830355.1. NCBI lineage: Eukaryota > Metazoa > Arthropoda > Malacostraca > Decapoda > Parastacidae > Cherax > Cherax destructor. The sequence continues at coordinate 6,458 of WNWK01019031.1, read as the reverse complement.
TTTAGGGAAACCGGCAGGCCAGACTAGAGTCCTGGAGATGGGAAATACAGTGGTACCTCGAGTTACGATATTTTTTCGTTCGAGAATGCTGTTCAAGTGCCATTACCAAACGAATTTATCCCCATAAGGAATAATGTAAAATAGACTAGTCCTTTTACACCCCCAAAAATATACCTACAAAAGCATTTTAAAAAATAAACTTACATAAAAGGGCGATTTTGGGGACCATCGTAACTCGAGGTACCACTGTACAGTGTCTGCACTCTGAAGGAGGGGTGTTAATGTTGCAGTTTTATAACTGTAGTGTAAAGCACCCCTCTGGCAAGACAGTGATGGAGTGAATGATGATGAAAGTTTTTCTTTTTCGGGCCACCCTATCTTGGTGGGAATCGGCCGATGTGTTAATAAAAATAAAATAAAAAATTTCACCACCCTGATGTTACTAGAGTTTTAGGATTTAAGCTTGAATTGGTTAACATCTTTTAGTAATAAGATTTTCTTAATGCCTGCATTTCTTTTCAGGAGTGTAACCTCAGTTTGCTTTACAAGAGAAGATAAAGTAGTGTCTGGCTCTGATGATCGCAGTGTAAAGGTTAGTATTTGCTTGCTGTATTCTTTAAGTATTGCCTCCCTCAAAAATGATTGAGGATCAGGGTGTTCACTACTGGAAAACTTCAAGGCCTAGTTGAGCATACTTTTAAGTTGATATTGAGTTCTGTTGCATTTACACTAAGCCGATGGTGTCCATCCATCATTCTAGATCATTTTGCCTAATTTGTGTATTCTCTCATTTATTGTCTCCTTATTTTTGACAAAATCATATCAAAGAATATTTACCTACACCCCATATATCTGGCTTTTATATATTCACACTTAAAAAGCAAAGCTTTATATAAAAATTAGTCCCTCGTATTGCTTGTGTGTACCCCAAGTTTTGCTCAAATAATTTTAGAGCAGCCTGGATTATACTTCATTTTGTTTTGTTATCTATCTGCATTCTGGCTTTGAAATTAAAAGAATATTTTTTTTTCTCTTGATCTTTAGTCATGGTTAAATTTAAATTGATTTTCCCCACTAATACAAATAATTTAGGAAGATGATATTTATGGTAATTGTTGTCTGTTATCTTTAGACACCTAGTTTCTATACAATAATTTGAATTCTGTATTGGTATCATCAAATTTCTTAATAAAGATCACTTATTTTGATCTTGAACCATATGTATCATATGTATCAGCAATTACCTTGATGACAAGTTCTTATTAGCGAAGGATCCTTCTAACAGTTTTGCCTTGTATTACTTTTGCCTGTTTTTTTTCTGTTGTACAGTATTGTGTTTACCGGTTCAATTTGCTGTACAGTATTGAAGTTTCTGAACTACTTCTGATGTTTCACAGCTCATCTTAAACTTGCACTACAATACTGTGCACTACTACTGTGCAGTACTTCAAACTATCCCAAAGCTTAAAGAAATCCAAAGGAATTCCCTGGAAGCCTTATCAGTACACTGGAAAGGCATCATACCTAGGAGTGTGCATTGCTGGTGTCCTAAGTTGGCATCTACTGAGGAATCAGTGGTTTGGAACTTTGCTGGTGGAAATATTGTAATAATAAGGTTCCATAGTAACAGGGCTACCTTTGCCAATTAGTAGGTAACATTTCAGCTGACTTGAAAAAATCATAGTTAGCTTTTAATAGACTCCATCAGTCTCTTCACATACCTTATGTATCCCATAATCAAAATGTCTAAAAAATAGATAATTTCTAATTATAATTTTCTTAGGTTTGGGATGTGAAGAACATGCGTTCTCCATTGGCAACAATTCGGCTTGACTCTCCAGTAAATCGCTTAGCTGTCTCGCCAACCAATGTCATTGCTATTCCCCATGACAACCGTCACGTGCGTCTGTATGATCTAACAGGAAATCGCCTCGCTAGATTACCACGAAGTAATAGACAGGTGAGAGCAAACTATTTGTTGTGGACTATAGGAATTCTTAGGCCTTTAAGATTTAAGCTAAATTGACTGTGATGGAAATATGGAGTCTAATGAATTCCTAGAGGAAGGATTATTTTCTAAAGCAGTTTGTGACAGAATCATTTTGCTTGTCTCAGTTGTGGCAAGCAAGGAGGCCCATGTAGATAATCTTCGTCACAAAAGAGCTGTAAAGTGTAGTTCTAAATTTGCCATTAATCACTGGAGAACTATTGCAGTTGAAAAAAATAAGGACCTATTAAAGGTAATTTTATTTAGTTTCCTTTATGTAATGTGCAAAATTGTTTATGAATATTGAATAAGGGGTGGATTTTGTTTTTTAAAGTAAGAATAGACTACAATCTTAAAGCTTTAATTAAAAGTTAATTCAAAGGTACATTAACTTATGTGACCCCCAGTGGGACCAGGGCATTTGAACAGGTACTTTGAATAGTTGGATTATTAATCAATTCCCAACTCTACCCTAACACAAACTGGATGAAAGATAAGTATGTATAGGATAGGTACTCAGGGGCACAGCTGGAAGTTAGACACAGATGATCCACATGGATGTTAAGAAGAATTTCTTCAGTCTCAGGGTGGTCAGGAAGTGGAATGGCTTCGATGAAGTGGTGGAGAGATGTAGTTTTCAGATTAGGAGGGATTGAATCCAGCAAATAGCATATTGAGAAGTGGGGTGAGGAGCTATGACTACCCTTGCAACCACGTATAGGCGAGTACATATAGGTAATTACACATACAGGCATAAGCAGTTATGAAGATTGAAGATGAGGAAAGGAGGCCAAAACCAGAGTACCATCTAAAGGTGAGGGGGGGAACTTTCTGGTGTCCTGTAGCTCGATTGGTGACACCCTCAGCTCTCACACACTGTGGTCTGGGGGTCAATCCCCGGCATGGCTGGAAAACATTAGGACATATTTCCTTAAGATACCTGCTGTCCAGTGTTCACCCATTAGTAAAGGGGGTACATGGGTATTAGTCGACTGGTGTGGGTTGGAACCTGTGACAAAATTGATCTAATTTGCCCGAATGCTCTGCATAACAAGGGGCTTTCTATATAGTAGCATTGATATCAGCTAGGCCTGTATACATTGTACATGTACTTGTAGAAATAAAGATTATTATTATTATAACTTTACAATATGGTAGAGGAAAAAACCTTGAATAACGAATACCTCAAATCTAGCATTTATTCACATAAAGTACTTGCTCGTGCTTGATGCTGTTGAACAGTTTATTATTATTTAAAAATAATGTGTTTTTCAGTAGTTAGAAATGTGATTTTCAATCATTAATGTAAATAATTTCCTGGTCAGTGTCATCGGCGCATGGTGTGCAGTGTGGCTTGGGGTGACGACTCGCTAGGCGCACGCTGCAATCTCTTCACAGCTGGTTTTGACCGCATTGTGTATGGTTGGTCCATACACTCCTTTAAAGAAGGCAAGGACTGAATACTAAAAGTCTTTATAACTTAGAGGTTGCCTCTGTATTTGTTCATATTAGCTTACCTCTTGATACATTCTTCATCACCTTTATGCTGACTTCACAGGGCTACACTGGCAGGCTTAATATGATCTTCAGGTAATTACCATAGGAGTTTCATATGATGGTAAGTCCTCTTGACACTTTTAATAAAGCTTTTGAATAATTATACTGTACTCTATTAGTTAAAGAGTGCTCTTTGTCTGTGTTCAAGAGTTGCACAAGGATTAAAAAATGTGATCTCGTATAGTATATTAATTTCATTGTTCATGTTCATTGAACAGAACCCAGTGTATTTTCTTTATCCATATCACATTTGTAAACTACAATATTTTTATTGTACAGTATTTTTATTGTACAGTATTTTTATTGTACAGTATTTTTATTGTACAGTATTTTTATTGTACAGTATTTTTATTGTACAGTATTTTTATTGTACAGTATTTTTATTGTACAGTATTTTTATTGTACAGTATTTTTATTGTACAGTATTTTTATTGTACAGTATTTTTATTGTACAGTATTTTTATTGTACAGTATTTTTATTGTACAGTATTTTTATTGTACAGTATTTTTATTGTACAGTATTTTTATTGTACAGTATTTTTATTGTACAGTATTTTTATTGTACAGTATTTTTATTGTACAGTATTTTTATTGTACAGTATTTTTATTGTACAGTATTTTTATTGTACAGTATTTTTATTGTACAGTATTTTTATTGTACAGTATTTTTATTGTACAGTATTTTTATTGTCTAGGTTCAAAGCTTGTTAAATATGTGCAAGTGTTAGGATGTAATAAAATTTGAAATGAACAATTAGGGCTACAAATTGCCTCTAAAGGCAATGTCATATTGTCACTTTCTTTACTATACTATAGTTAGAATATCAGTACTATGTTAGGCCAGTAGTACACTGTATATGAGTGCCCCACAAGATCAGATGAAGTAGAAATGAATAATACTAACATATAATACTGGTCAACCCATCCTTATAATCAGTCCAAATTGTACTATTGTATTTTTTGAAGTTCTTAACCCTTGTGGTGGAGGCTTGATCCTTCATCTACAAATTGTGACTTAGTCTCTGATCTGTGTATTTTATGTATCTAGGATTACTACTTGACTTTTTTTTTTTTTAACTTTCATTAATAGCTAACTTTGAGGACATGCTGTACTAGCGCAAGGAGAAAATTACCCTTCTGTAAAGCATTAGGAAAGTTACTTCAGAAAAGATAGTTAAAATAAGCTTGAGTAATTTGAAGACCAGCACAGTATATACTGTGCAGTATTACCAAGATTATCTGTTGTATAAACTGTTATTTATTTTTATTTGAATAGAAATGCTTGACTGGATTAATTTTTTTACAAACCAGCCTCTCCCACAGAGTTAGGGTGACCTGAAAAAAAAGTAACACTTTCATTGTCACACTCACTGTCTTGGCAGAGGCATTGACAACATTATATCTTGGATGCTCCTCTGACTTGCAGTATCCCATCCCCTCCCTCATAGTGCAGGCACTGTACTTCCCATCTCCAGGACTAAAGTATATGTCAGTATTAAATTATGCTGAAGCTAACAGTCATTTCTTCAACTCAAATCTCATAAGAAATTATGTTCATTTAAACTATCTAGAAAAGATGTTTTCGTTTTGCATTTAGCTAGGTATGTAAGAATTCAAGTTTTGTGTCTACATGTCATTATCTATTTGAGTTTGGAGTCAGCCTTTACTGTTTCATGAGCTGACCCATTTCATGTCTTTTCTGCTCTTATTTTGTAAAATTGCTTTTTAATGTCTATGGTTCATCTCCGCTTTACTTTGTATCCCTTTCTACTGACATCTCATATTTTCCTTGCCTGTACTCATTTATTTGTGTTCGCAGGGATTGATATCCCTATGCTCCATTGGCTTTCTCATTCAGCTTTGAACTCAAGGATGGGGGTTATTATCCAATTAAGTTCTCCACCTCTAAATTTTTTCTCATTGTCTCCACACCATTAAAACAATATTTCTGTCAACCTTTTCAGTGCCAATTCATGCCCTTGTATTTTGCCACCTTTTTATTTACCATCCCAGATTTACCATTTATTCTGATGGTTATTATTTATTTATTTACTGTCCATCTGCTTTTTTTTTTCTTTCCCCATCTTCCATACTATATAGTATATCTACTTTCTTTCAACAAATTGGCCGCGTCCCACCGAGGCAGGGTGGCCCAAAAAGAAAAACAAGTTTTTCTTTTTAACCCTTTGACTGTCGGAGGCCCCATTCTGAAACTGTCATTCTATGTCGCAAAATTTTTGAAAAAAAAAAAAATTCTTATGAAATGATGGAGAATCTTTTCCCGATGGTAATGACACCAAAAGTACGAAATTTGATGGAAAACTTACGGAATTACGCTCTGGCAAAGTTAGCGATATATACGCATCAGTGATTTTGCCGATTTTGAGCCCTATTTTCGGCCAATTCCATTGTTACAGTCGACCAAACTCATAGCTATTTATTTAGAACTCCATTTGTTCTATCGATTGAGTACAAGAAACCACCAATTTACCGATTTCAACTACCCAATAAAGTGGTCAGAAATTGGCAATTGGGCCAATTTCAAGCAAAATAAAAAAGATGTCAATTTCAAAATAGGGTCCAGAATAAACAATGCAGACATTCCTGGCACTAAAATAAGATTTTCTCTGTTCATTAGTCATGTCTTTAGACCCCTCTTATATTACTCTTGCTTTCTATTTTGATTTTCTATTCACACAAAAAAATAGAAGATTTACTGTTATACAGACTACTGCATAACATCTGTAAGAATATTAGACTCGCCAGTTGATGTGTATTGGACGCATGGCGTGATTTGTGTACTCTTTGAACATTGGCAAAATCGAACATTTCCACTACTTAGAGCTCAATTTCAAGGTCATTTTCATCATGAAACTAATCAAAATCATCTCTATTTCTGTAATATGTTTTCCAT
>WNWK01019030.1:0-38674 GCA_009830355.1 Cherax destructor | reverse complement strand
AGGTCAAGTTGCATCACAGAGACAAATCCTTCATTTTAGGTATGTCACTTACAGCCCCTCAAACCTGTGTTGATGAGCCAAGGTTTACACCAATGTTTACACCAAGGTTTACACCAATGTTTACACCAAGGTTTACACCAAGGTTTACACCAATGTTTACACCAATGTTTACACCAAGGTTTACACCAATGTTTACACCAAGTTTTACACCAAGTTTTACACCAAGTTTTACACCAAGGTTTACACCTAGGTTTACACCAAGTTTTACACCAAGTTTTACACCAAGGTTTACACCTAGGTTTACACCAAGTTTTACACCAAGTTTTACACCAAGTTTTACACCAAGGTTTACACCAAGTTTTACACCAAGGTTTACACCAATGTTTACACCAAGTTTTACACCAAGTTTTACACCAAGTTTTACACCAAGTTTTACACCAAGGTTTACACCAAGGTTTACACCAAGTTTTACACCAAGTTTTACACCAAGTTTACACCAAGGTTTAACCAAGTTTTACACCAAGTTTTACACCAAGTTTTACCCAAGTTTTACACCAAGGTTTACACCAAGTTTTACACCAAGTTTTACACCAAGTTTTACACCAAGTTTTACACCAAGGTTTACACCAAGGTTTACACCAAGTTTTACACCAAGTTTTACACCAAGTTTTACACCAAGTTTTACACCAAGTTTTACACCAAGTTTTACACCAAGTTTTACACCAAGTTTTACACCAAGTTTTACACCAAGTTTTACACCAAGTTTTACACCAAGTTTTACACCAAGTTTTACACCAAGTTTTACACCAAGTTTTACACCAAGGTTTACACCAAGGTTTACATCATCTCTAGCTAAATTTACCTTCCAGAATCCAAATATTTTTTTTAAGCAAAACCATGTTTAGTTTTCGTGAAAATTATTTTCTAGAAATTTTCCAATATTTTCCATTTCGAGTTGTTGACACAAAATTGTTGTTAAGCTAATGTAAGACTGGTTGAGGGCGACAGGTCGAGGCTTCCTCCTGGAAAATATTGACCTAGAGTTCTCCTTGAGCTGTTGGTGCCAGCGTCTGACACTTTCCTTACTGAATATTGCTCTAACATTTGTTATTTTGAAATGAGAATTTGCATAACGTGAGAGTATGTCTTCAGTAGTGGGGATTGAAGCAGCCTATTTCAATATTCAACTCCACAGCTATACCGACTTAACCAGTGCTTTCAAAACAACTGTCTACGGGTAGTCAGAGTTGTTGTTCAACTCACGCTACAAAAGTGTTCCCATTCACGTATTCGTGGTGGTAGCATCCCGTGTTCGCGGACCCCCTCCCCCATGCAGGCGTCCTAAGATGCAAAGGCTCGGGTAATTTTCAGTATAGAAGGTTAGGGACCCCCGATATATGGCCCTACAAGCAAACATCAGCGGGCACAGTGTTAAGTCCTGTGTTGTTAGTAAAGTCAAGCTTAAAATGAAATGAGGTTTAAAGTTTGCAATGAATAAATCTGTAGTGTTGCAGAGTGATAGTGTCACCGTTGATCCAATTCGTGTTGCAGTGTCGAGGCAACTTCTGAGTGTTACAATGTCAGTGGAAACTAGTCGAGGCAACTTCTGAGTGTTACAATGTCAGTGGAAACTAGGAGAATGTTCCTTAAGATGCCTACTTAATTTCTTAGGAAAATATGTTGTGCTTACTAAGTACATTACTGATGAATGTTGGTGGTACTTGCAACCACTAGTTACCTGTCAACTCCACCCCTTACTCTCCCTTCACTCTCCCTTACAGTTCCTTCACTCACCCTTACTCTCCCTTATTCTTCCTTCACTCTTCCTTCACTACGGTAGAAGACACGGAAGAATTACAGGAAGACGTAAGCAGGGTTTTCCAGTAGGCAGTGGAGAACAACATGACTCAAAAGGAACACTGTATACAAAACTCAAGACATCACCAACTATAACGAAAGGAACACGTAAAAGACTTGGGAATAATTATGTCAGCTGACCTTTCTTTCAAAGAACAGGACAGGAGGATGACGGGGTGGGTATTGAGAACCTTCAAAACAAGGGAAATAATGCGCGTGGTGACACTCTTCAAATCGCTAGTGCTCCCTCACTTAGAATATTGCTCAGTGCTGACGGCCCCGTTCAAAGCAGGAGAAATATCAGAGCTGGAACAAATACAGAGATCGTTTACGGCTCACATTGAGCCAGTGAAACATCTAAATTACTGGGAACGCCTTCAAGTCTTGAACATGTACTCACTGGAGCGGAGGAAAGAGAGATACATGATAATATATATTTGGAAAGTACTCGAGGGCCTGGTCCCAAATCTGCACACTGCCATAACAACATACTGGAGTGAGATATGTGGGAGGAAATGCAAAATAAACCCAGTGAGGAAGAGGGGCGTGGTGTGGACAATAACATCCGGGGTCCCAGACTTTTCAACATCTTACCAGAAGATATCAGAAACACGGCTGGTACAAGTGTAGAAACCTTCAAGAGGAAACTGGACAAGTATCTTCACCAAGTGCCGGATCAACCAGACTGTGATGGATATGTGAGGCAGTGGGCCTCCAGCAGCAACAGCTTGGTTGACCAGGCAAGCACTAGACGAGCCTGGCCCATGGCCGGGCTCCGAGAGTAGAGAGAGACTCAAAGGTATATCACTCCCCCTTACTCTTCCTTACCTCCCTTCATCATTCTTTCCTCATTTCCTTCTCTCTTTCCCTTTCCCATCCCCATCCTCTCCACCTTCCTCTCTCTCTCTTCCTCCCTCGTCCTTCCTGCTCTTCACTTCCTCCAACATTCAACTGATCATCTCCTGAATTTTTGCTTTATGTTGATGTGGGTCCAAATTTATCCACATTGTTCTTATTACCTGGTTTTGAAGTGTCAATGACGGATGGTCCGAGACCACTTCTAGGGGCCCTTAATAGGTCGACTGCCACCTCTTGCATTGCCATTAATAGATGGGCCTGGGCCATTGCAGGGCCCTTAGATGGTCTTGGGCCCTTCTTGCAAGGTCCTTAGATGGTCCTGGGCCTTTCTTGCAGGGCCCTTAGATGGTCCTGGGCCTTTCTTGCAGGGCCCTTAGATGGTCCTGGGCCTTTCTTGCAGGGCCCTTAGATGGTCCTGGGCCTTTCTTGCAGGGCCCTTAGATGGTCCTGGGCCTTTCTGGCAGGGCCCTTAGATGGTCCTGGGCCTTTCTGGCAGGGCCCTTAGATGGTCCTGGGCCTTTCTGGCAGGGCCCTTAGATGGTCCTGGGCCTTTCTGGCAGGGCCCTTAGATGGTCCTGGGCCTTTCTGGCAGGGCCCTTAGATGGTCCTGGGCCTTTCTGGCAGGGCCCTTAGATGGTCCTGGGCCTTTCTGGCAGGGCCCTTAGATGGTCCTGGGCCTTTCTGGCAGGGCCCTTAGATGGTCCTGGGCCTTTCTGGCAGGGCCCTTAGATGGTCCTGGGCCTTTCTGGCAGGGCCCTTAGATGGTCCTGGGCCTTTCTGGCAGGGCCCTTAGATGGTCCTGGGCCTTTCTGGCAGGGCCCTTAGATGGTCCTGGGCCTTTCTGGCAGGGCCCTTAGATGGTCCTGGGCCTTTCTGGCAGGGCCCTTAGATGGTCTTGGGCCTTTCTGGCAGGGCCCTTAGATGGTCCTGGGCCTTTCTGGCAGGGCCCTTAGTACATCTTGGGAGTCTCGAGGTGGATGAATATCCCAGAGTCATCTCTTGGGGACCTAATGTAGGGGCCCTGTCCACCTGTTAGGGTCCTCAGTAGATGATTCGGGGTCACGTCTTGGTGACAGGAACTGTCAGATAGCGTCAATAAAGACTTTAAAAATAAGTTCAGTAACTTGCCAGACCACTTAGCAAGTGTAGCTGCTGCACTTGCTACTATCAGTGTAGATAATAACGGAAGAGGATCCCAGAAGGGAGTCGAAATATACAGATCAATTAATTTCCTGGATTTATATTTCCCTGTGGGGTATTATTGAGAATATATTGATATATTTGTATACATAGATATATATGATGTGTTTTAATTCTTGTGTTGGTAGGTAGGTTAGCTAACAGGTGGGTTCAGCTGGTGGACTCTGGCCCGGGTCTTCTTCAGGTCAGTCAGCCTAAACAACCTTGGCTCTCCAGTAATTTTTGCGTTTTTTTTTTGTTTTTGTTTCTTAAAATATTTTTTTTTTACATTCCTGCTATTTTGTAGATTGTATTGAGTTTCTTTATTAATTTATTTCAGATTTAGTGAACTTTATTGTTTGATGAGTTCTTAACAAATTTTCTTGGCACATTTACGAGACTATATTTTTGGAAGAAGTGGATATAAGTTATTTGTTTACGAGACTAAGACTTGTTTATAACTTAGCCAGTATATTATCGTCAAGTTATTATCCTAGGAGGATACAAAGGTGAGAGTTCTCAAGAGCGCGTTGATTTTCTTCTTTACGTGATGGCTGAGCAAGACGCTGTTCAACAATGCATTGTGTCACCGCAGGAAGAAAAGCTCGAGCCTCCCTCAGATAATAGTGAAAGCGAGGTTATACAGAGCCATGCAAGTAGCTCTGTGAAATTCACTTATGATAGCTTTGGTCATGACATGGAGAACCTGACCAGGAAACTGGTGCCCGGACTGAAAGAAAACGTTTCCCATGAAGACACTAGAGAAAACGTGAAAGCCAGCGATGCTAGGGGTGACGATAGCTTAGAGGCTCGCGCCGCTATCAGACGATTAGAGTTTAAGAGGAGCAGGAACTATCGTCGCTCCCTACAGTTCATAGATGATACCCCAGATAGTCAAGTGGACGATGACTCGGGAACCTTTTCCCCTCAGACTGTGGGAAAGTTGGTGAGCGGCTCTATAAACAGGTCTGGGGAGGGCAAGCAGAGTTTCAGAGAGGAGAGTCGTGATGGCGACAAAGAGGAGGTGAGTGTGCTCAGTCTTATGCACTTCTGACATGTTTCTTTAAATAATGTATAATATCAGCAGCCAGTCGTTTTGTTATTATAGTTAAATATTATTATTGAATATTAATGTAAAATTACTTCCTAAGATTTGCTTCTGCACTTGTCTCTTCCAAGAAGATTATTGCGATATCTAGTATTGTAAATAAAAATTAATATATAATTAATATTTATTGTGGGTCATTTTTAATTCAAGAAATGAACTTAGTTTTAAAGAGATATTTTTAATTTAAGTAAAAAGCTCGGCTTTGGTTTGAGACATTTTTCCCACATATCCTTGTCTTACAAAGAGAAACTGCCATTATTTTAGTCTTTATACTTTTTTTTAATTCTATATTCTGACTTTTAATATTTGATGAATTTTTTAAGGTGTGGACACTATAATACTGCGACATATTTCGATTTTAATATAACATATGTTTTTTTATATAATTTGATTGCTATATATACAATTTAAATATTGTTGATAGTTTACCAGCATTACAAACAATGGTTCTTATTATTGAATTTAACTAGTTCATCTTCGTTGAGGTTATTCAGTGTGTTTTGAAGGCAGTTTGAGGGAGCCAACTAATAGGTAAGATAACCTACTGAACCTGCTGCTGGTAAACGTTGAAACTTACGATAACATATCTAGAGATGAGGGAAGAGCTTGAGACAAGCCAGTAGTATTTAGTTCACTCGGCACACACCTGATAGCATGTGGGGTCGAACTCACTCACTACGAGGCTGAACAAATGAACAAGTCTCTCAACACTTACTGCCCTTGTTACTTACTAATAAATACCTGGGAGTCACTTCTGAAGTGCTTCCTGAGGGAGGACCTAAAATAAGTGCTAGCGCACTCAGCTCACACACTGAGGTCCAGGGGTCAATCCTCGGTACTGTTGGAAAACATTAGGGACGTGTTTCCATGAGACACCTGCTGTCCATGTTCATTCATCAGTAAAATGGGTACCTGGGTGTTAGTCGACTGATGTGGGTCGCATCCTGGGACAAAATTGACCTAATTTGCCCTAAATGCTCTGTATAACACACTGGTTTCTATATTGTAATATGTCATTGATGTCAACTAGATCTGTATACCTTGTACATATATACATGTTGTGCCGAATAAGTAAAACTTGCTATTTTGGCTTAAATAGCAACGGTCTTCTTGCCGGATAAGGCAAGCGAAAATTTCTGTATGCAAAAAATCATTCTGAACCTAACGAAAAAAAATATATTTCAATGTGTTTATTACTAAATTATTGTAAACTTATCTAAAATATATATTGTTGGATTAGGCTAAATTAAATTGCGCTTGTTATAATAAAGCTTAGTAAGTTTTCTAAGGTTCTTCTGGTACAAAATTATTAATTTTTACATTAACATAAATGAAAAAATTTAAATGTATAATAGAAAATACTAGAAAGGACTTAATTTTAAATGAGTTCTTGCTAATTGGTCATTTAGCAAGAACTCGTTTAAAGTTAAGTCCTTTCTAAATTTTTCTCTTATACATTTAAAGATATATTTTTTTATTTGTTAATGTAAAAATTAATAATTTTGTACCAAAAGAACCTTAGAAAACTTAATCTAACCTTATTATAACAAGCGCAATTTAATTTAGCCTAATCCAACTAAATATATTTTAGATAAGTTTACAATAATTTAATAATAAACACAATGAAATATATTTTTTTTCGTTAGGTTCAGAATGATTTTTGCGAAATTATTGCATACACAAATTTTCGCTTGGCTTATTCGGCAAGAAGACCGTTGCTATTTAAGCCAAAATCGCAAGTTTTACTTATTCGGCACGACATATGTATATTGTGTGTGTTAACACAAAGGTAAACAAAATATGAAAATAGTAAATACAATCAGAAATAAACCTTTTTTTTTCTCCTTCATCCAGCTTCTTACTCTGCCCTTTCTCCCTCTCTTCTCTGCCTCCTCCCTCTCTCCTTGCATTCCCCATTATTTCTCAAGTCTACCTACCTACCTGCCTACCTACCTGCCTGTATGCCTACCTGCCTACCTACCTGCCTGTATGCCTACCTGCCTACCTACCTGCCTGCCGAGCTTTTCTTTGTATCCTTAAGCTCTGCACGTCTCAGTGAACCAGAATAGAGGGATCTTTTAAATCTGGATCTGATATGTCCTGTGCCTTCCTTCCTTCCCTTATGATGGCACTACTGCTCTCTCTCTCTCTCTCTCTCTCTCTCTCTCTCTCTCTCTCTCTCTCTCTCTCTCTCTCTCTCTCTCTCTCTCTCTCTCTCTCTCTCTCTCTCTCTCTCTCTCCTCTCTCTCTCTCTCTCCTTTCTCCTTCTCTCTATTCTCTCTCTCTCTCTCTCTTCTCTCTCTCTCTCTCTCTCTCTCCTCTCTCTCTCTCTCTCTCTCTCTCTCTCTCTCTCTCTCTCTCTCTCCCTCCCAAGTGAAACACTTGTCAGCGCTGAAAGTCAACTTAACATAGTGGAGTACGAGATATGGGAGCATAAAGGCTCTCGCAACTCATCAAAGGTATTTCATAGACGTGGTGACAATCAGAATCGCAGTATTCATAGTAATAGAACGTTGTGTCAACAGCCAATCTTCAAGGTTATTCAACTTTCTACCAGCGGATATCAGAAATATTGCCGCAACAAATGTAGAAGTTATTAAGAGGGAAGTGGTTCACTACCTCCGCCAAGTGCCACATCAACTAGGCTGTGCTGGATATGTGGACCAGCGGGCCGCCAACAGCAACAGCCTGGTTGAAAAGGCGATCAACAGGAAAGCCTGTCCCCAGGCCGGACAGCGAGGGTAGAAGATTTTTGGAAACTTGTCATATGTATATTACTGGTATAAATTGTCTTAAAATTAAAGTTGTGTTTACAGAGGCTGCAGTAAACATCTATTCCAAGATTCTATAATTAAACTTCTTGTTACGTGAAGCCGGCCCCTTAAAGTAACTTGATCACTTATGATGGGAGACTCCAGCTGGCCCCTTAAAGTAACTTGATCACTTATGATGGGAGACTCCAGCTGGCCCCTTAAAGTAACTTGATCACTTATGATGGGAGACTCCTGCTGGCCCCTTAAAGTAACTTGATCACTTATGATGGGAGACTCCTGCTGGCCCCTTAAAGTAACTTGATCACTTATGATGGGAGACTCCTGCTGGCCCCTTAAAGTAACTTGATCACTTATGATGGGAGACTCCTGCTGGCCCCTTAAAGTAACTTGATCACTTATGATGGGAGACTCCTGCTGGCCCCTTAAAGTAACTTGATCACTTATGATGGGAGCTCCTGCTGGCCCCTTAAAGTAACTTGATCACTTATGATGGGAGACTCCTGCTGGCCCCTTAAAGTAACTTGATCACTTATGATGGGAGACTCCTGCTGGCCCCTTAAAGTAACTTGATCACTTATGATGGGAGACTCCTGCTGGCCCTTAAAGTAACTTGATCACTTATGATGGGAGACTCCTGCTGGCCCCTTAAAGTAACTTGATCACTTATGATGGGAGACTCCTGCTGGCCCCTTAAAGTAACTTGATCACTTATGATGGGAGACTCCTGCTGGCCCCTTAAAGTAACTTGATCACTTATGATGGGAGACTCCTGCTGGCCCCTTAAAGTAACTTGATCACTTATGATGGGAGACTCCTGCTGGCCCCTTAAAGTAACTTGATCACTTATGATGGGAGACTCCTGCTGGCCCCTTAAAGTAACTTGATCACTTATGATGGGAGACTCCTGCTGGCCCCTTAAAGTAACTTGATCACTTATGATGGGAGACTCCTGCTGGCCCTTAAAGTAACTTGATCACTTATGATGGGAGACTCCTGCTGGCCCCTTAAAGTAACTTGATCACTTATGATGGGAGACTCCTGCTGGCCCCTTAAAGTAACTTGATCACTTATGATGGGAGACTCCTGCTGGCCCCTTAAAGTAACTTGATCACTTATGATGGGAGACTCCTGCTGGCCCCTTAAAGTAACTTGATCACTTATGATGGGAGACTCCTGCTGGCCCCTTAAAGTAACTTGATCACTTATTATGGGAGACTCCTGCTGGCCCCTTAAAGTAACTTGATCACTTATGATGGGAGACTCCTGCTGGCCCCTTAAAGTAACTTGATCACTTATGATGGTAGACTCCTGCTGGCCCCTTAAAGTAACTTGATCACTTATGATGGTAGACTCCTGCTGGCCCCTTAAAGTAACTTGATCACTTATGATGGGAGACTCCTGCTGGCCCCTTAAAGTAACTTGATCACTTATGATGGGAGACTCCTGCTGGCCCCTTAAAGTAACTTGATCACTTATGATGGGAGACTCCTGCTGGCCCCTTAAAGTAACTTGATCACTTATGATGGGAGACTCCTGCTGGCCCCTTAAAGTAACTTGATCACTTATGATGGGAGACTCCTGCTGGCCCCTTAAAGTAACTTGATCACTTATTATGGGAGACTCCTGCTGGCCCCTTAAAGTAACTTGATCACTTATGATGGGAGACTCCTGCTGGCCCCTTAAAGTAACTTGATCACTTATGATGGGAGACTAGAGCTGGCCCCTTAAAGTAACTTGATCACTTATGATGGGAGACTAGAGCTGGCCCCTTAAAGTAACTTGATCACTTATGATGGGAGACTCCTGCTGGCCCCTTAAAGTAACTTGATCACTTATGATGGGAGACTCCTGCTGGCCCCTTAAAGTAACTTGATCACTTATGATGGGAGACTCCTGCTGGCCCCTTAAGTAACTTGATCACTTATGATGGGAGACTCCAGCTGGCCCTTAAAGTAACTTGATCACTTATGATGGGAGACTCCTGCTGGCCCCTTAAAGTAACTTGATCACTTATGATGGGAGACTCCTGCTGGCCCCTTAAAGTAACTTGATCACTTATGATGGGAGACTCCTGCTGGCCCCTTAAAGTAACTTGATCACTTATGATGGGAGACTCCTGCTGGCCCCTTAAAGTAACTTGATCACTTATGATGGGAGACTCCTGCTGGCCCCTTAAAGTAACTTGATCACTTATGATGGGAGACTCCTGCTGGCCTTAAAGTAACTTGATCACTTATGATGGGAGACTACAGCTGGCCCCTTAAAGTAACTTGATCACTTATGATGGGAGACTCCTGCTGGCCCCTTAAAGTAACTTGATCACTTATGATGGGAGACTCCTGCTGGCCCCTTAAAGTAACTTGATCACTTATGATGGGAGACTCCTGCTGGCCCCTTAAAGTAACTTGATCACTTATGATGGGAGACTACAGCTGGCCCCTTAAAGTAACTTGATCACTTATGATGGGAGACTCCTGCTGGCCCCTTAAAGTAACTTGATCACTTATGATGGGAGACTCCTGCAAATTTACATGGCGAACGCTGGTAGATTTTAACGCTCTGGCAAATATATTTTGAGCGGGAATGCTTTCCATCCATTCCAGGAAAGGTGTGGAGCTCTTCTATATGGTAATGAGGCCATGGACCTCAACGTTAAGAGCACACGTCAGGACACCAATTTGTAGGTTGCTGGAGGTAACACATGGGTCCAACTGAGGGGATATTTGTTTTTAACAAAATCGGAAAGATCAGTGTGCTGCTACCCTATTTTATGTGATAATTACACAGTGGGAACAAAATGTTTTCATGATATGATTTCCTGTCGCATTGCATACGGAGGTTGGGGCCCATACGTGTTGAAATGTGTCAGCTTGAGGTGGGAGACTTCAGTAGGGCAGTGAGGCTGAGAGGTGAGAGGGTGATGAAGATATTGGGAACTGGGGGAAAAGAGGTAGGGAAGAGAGCTGGGGATGGGTGTAGGAAACTTGCCCGTATATCTCACCTCGTTTAGGGTTCGACCCTTGGCCCGCTCTGTTGTAAGTTGAGTGCTAATGTTGTTCTGCTATGGGTTAGGTAGCTACGGGAGCCTTATGTTACCTTCCAGCAGGGCTACCTGGAGTTACCTTTAAGTGAGGACTACCATTTTGTAGGTATGGCATATCACTTGATGAGAACAGCAAATGATGCAATAGTATGTGCAGTGTGCACCTAGAAGACCCCCTCACATACATGTGATATTACCCTCTTATATTACTTCATTATTTTTTTTTCAAAGGGTATTCACCTAGTTGTCTTTCCAAGAGGACTACTTATATAAACAAATAACCCTCTCATGGGACATTAAAACTTATGACAACGTTTCGGTCTATTCTCGGCCTTCCCCTCTCCCTCGTGATATATATATATATATATATATATATATATATATATATATATATATATATATATTATTTTTTATTAACACATCGGCCGTTTCCCACCAAGGCAGGGTGGCCCGAAAAGAAAAACTTTCATCATCATTCACTCCATCACTGTCTTGCCAGAGGGGGGCTTTACACTACAGTAATAAAACTGCAACATTAACACCCCTCCTTCAGAGTGCCGGCACTGTACTTCCCATCTCCAGAACTCAAGTCCGGCCTGCCGGTTTCCCTGAATCCCTTCATAAATGTTACTTTGCTCACACTCCAACAGCACGTCAAGTATTAAAAACCATGTGCCTCCATTCACTCCTATCAAATACGCTCACACATGCTTGCTGGAAGTCCAAGCCCCTCGCACACAAAACTTCCTTTACCCTCCCTCCAACCTTTCCTAGGCCGACCCCTACCCCGCCTTCCCTCCACTACAGATTTATACACTCTCGAAGTCACTCTGTCTCGTTCCATTCTCTCTACATGTCCAAACCACCTCAACAACCCCTCCTCAGCTCTCTGGACAATCGTTTTGGTAATCCCGCACCTCCTCCTAATTTCCAAACTCCTAATTCTCTGCATAATATTCACACCACACATTGACCTCAGACACGACATCTCCACTGCCTCCAGCCTTCTCCTCGTTGCAACATTCATCACCCATGCTTCACACCCATATAAGAGCGTTGGTATAACTATACTCTCATACATTCCCCTCTTTACTTCCATGGACAAAGTTCTTTGTCTCCACAGACTCCGAAGTGCTCCACTCACCCTTTTCCCCTCATCAATTCTATGATTCACCTCATCCTTCATAGACCCATCTGCTGACATGTCCACTCCCAAATATCTGAATACATTTACCTCCTCCATACTCTCTCCCTCCAATCTGATATCCAATCTTTCGTCACCTATTCTTTTGTTATCCTCATCACCTTACTCTTTCCTATATTCACTTTCAATTTTCTTCTTTTACACACCCTACCAAATTCATCCACCAACCTCTGCAACTTCTCTTCAGAATCTCCCAAAAGCACAGTATCATCAGCAAAAAGCAACTGTGACAACTCCCACTTTGTATTTGCTTCTTTATCTTTTAGTCCCACACCTCTTGCCAAGACCCTCGCATTCACTTCTCTTACAACCCCATCTATAAATATATTGAACAACCACGGTGACATCACACATCCTTGTCTAAGGCCCACTTTTACTGGGAAATAGTCCCTTCCCTCCTACACACTCTAACCTGAGCCTCACTATCCTCATAAAAACTCTTCACTGCTTTCAGTAACCTTCCTCCTATTCCATACACCTGCAACATCTGCCACATTGCCCCCCTATCTACCCTATCATACGCCTTTTCCAAATCCATAAATGCCACAAAAACATCTTTACCCTTATCCAAATACTGTTCACCTATATGTTTCACTGTAAACACTTGGTCTACACACCCCTACCTTTCCTAAAGCCCCCTTGTTCATCTGCTATCCTGCTTTCTGTCTTACTCCTAATTCTTTCAATAATAACTCTACCATACACTTTACCAGGTACACTCAACAGACTTATTCCCCTATAATTTTTGCACTCTCTTTTGTCCCCTTTGCCTTTATACAAAGGAACAATACACGCTCTCTGCCAATCCCTAGGTACCTTACCCTCTTCCATACATTTATTAAATAATAGCACCAACCCTCCAAAACTATATCCCCACCTGCTTTTAACATTTCTATCTTTATCCCATCAATCCCAGCTGCCTTACCCCCTTTCATTCTACCCACTGCCTCACGAACCTCCCCTACCCCCACAACTGGCTCTTCCACACTCCTACAAGATGTTATTCCTCCTTGCCCTACACAGAAATCACAGCTTCCCTGTCTTCATCAACATTTAACAACTCCTCAAAATATTCTCTCCATCTTCCTGATACCTCTAACTCTCCGTTTAATAACTCTCCTCTCCTATTTTTAACTGTCAAATCAATTTGTTCTCTAGGCTTCCTCAACTTATTAATCTCATTCCAAAACTTTTCTTATTTTCAACAAAATTTGCTGATAACATCTCACCCACTCTCTCATTTGCTCTCTTTTACATTGCTTCACCACTCTTTTAACCTCTCTTTTTCTCTCCATATACTCTTCCCTCCTTGCATCACTTCTACTTTGTAAAAACCTCTCATATGCTAACTTTTTCTCCCTTACTACTCTCTTTACATCATCATTCCACCAATCGCTCCTCTTCCCTCCGCACCCACTCGCCTGTAACCACAAACTTCTGCTGAACACTCTAACACTACATTTTTAAATCTACCCCATACATTTTCGACCCCATTGCCTACACTCTCACTAGCCCATCTATCCTCCAATAGTTGTTTATATCTTACCCTAACTGCCTCCTCTTTTAGTTTATAAACCTTCACCTCTCTCTTACTTACTGATTCTATTTTCCTTGTATCCCATCTACCTTTTACTCCCACTGTAGCTATAACTAAAAATGATCTGATATATCTGTGGCCCCTCTATAAACATGTACATCCTGAAGTCTACTCAACAGTCTTTTATCTACCAATACATAGTCCAACAAACTACTGTCATTACGCCCTACATCATATCTTGTATACTTATTTATCCTCTTTTTCTTAAAATATGTATTACCTATAACTAAACCCCTTTCTATACAAAGTTCAATCAAAGGGCTCCCATTATCATTTACACCTGGCACCCCAAACTTACCTACTACACCCTCTCTGCAAGTTTCTCCCACTTTAGCATTTAGGTCCCCTACCACAATTACTCTCTCATTTGGTTCAAAGTTCCTATACATTCGCTTAACATCTCCCAAAATCTCTCTCTCTCTCTACACTTCTCTCTTCTCCAGGTGCATACACGCTTATTATGACCCACTTTTCGCATCCGACCCTTATTTTAATCCACATAATCCTTGAATTTACACATTCATATTCCCTCTTTTCCTTCCATAACTGATCCTTCAACATTATTGCTACCCCTTCCTTAGCTCTAACTCTCTCAGATACTCCTGACTTAATCCCATTTATTTCTCCCCACTGAAACTCGCCCACCCCCTTCAGCTTTGTTTCGCTTAGGGCCAGGACATCCAACTTCTTTTCATTCATGACATCGGCAATCATCTCTTTCTTATCATCCGCACTACATCCACGCACATTCAAACAACCCAATTTTATAAAGTTTTTCTTCTTCTCTTTTTTAGTAAATTTCTACAGGAGAAGGGTTACTAGCCCATTGCTCCCGGCATTTTAGTCGCCTCATACGACACGCATTGCTTACGGAGGAAAGATTCTTTTCCACTTCCCCATGGACAATAGAGAAAATAAAAGAACAAGAGCTATTAAGAAAAGAAGAAAAACCTAGATGTGTGTATGTATATATATGCATGTGCATGCCAGTGTTGTGTGACCTAAAGTGTAAGTAAGTAGCTAGATATACCTGTTATCCAGCGTGTTTATGAGACAGAAAAAGGGACACCAGCAATCCTACCATCATGTCAAACAGTTTCAGGTTTCTGTTTCACAGTCACCTGGCAGGACAGTAGTACCTCCCTGGGTGGTTGCTGTCTACCAACCTACTACCTATAATATGATATATATATATATATATATATATATATATATATATATATATATATATATATATATATATATATATATATATATATATATATATATATATATATATATATATATATATATATATATATATATATATATATATATATATATATATATATATTATTGTAACCACGAACGAGTGGTATTGCTCAATTACTACACTGCACTAGCCAGGAGTCGTACCCATGATGCTTTGGCCCGCCTCTTGGTGAGCGTCTGTTGCGTGGTTGCAATTTGTTTTATACTCCGATATAGTTTTAATTTCCTCACGTTTTCCATATCGGAGTTGAAATTTTTCATCATTGAACTTCATACGTTTTCTGCGGCTCATTTAAAGTCTTGCAGTGTCTTCATTGGAGGACACTGTCATGCAAATTCGGGTGTCAAATGCAAAGGAAGACACGGAGCTGTGGCTTACATCTCCGTCTATGTCAGATGTGAGGATGAGGAACAGGATGGGAGCGAGTACTGTGCCTTGTGGAACAGAGCTTTTCAACATAGCCGCCTCAGACTTTACTCTGTTTACTACTACTTTTTGTGTTCTATTTTTTTAGGAAATTATAGATCCATCTACTAACTTTTCTTGTTATTCCTTTATCACCTATTTTGTGTGCTATTACACCATGGTCACACTTGTCAAAGGCTTTTGCAAAGTCTCTGTATACTACATCTGCATTTTGTTTTTCTTCTATAGCATCCAGGACCTTGTCATAGTGATAGTTGGGACAGACAGGAGCGACCTGCACTAAACCCATGCTGCCCTGGGTTGTGTAATTGATGGGTATCTAGATGAGTGGCGATCTTGCTTCTTAGAACCCTTTCAAAGATTTTTATGATATGGGACGTTAGCGCTATTGGTCTGTAGTTCTTTGCTATTGCTTTTCTGCCCCCTTTGTGGAGTGGGGCTATGTCTGTTGTTTTTAGTAACTGCGGGACGACCCCAGTGTCCATGCTCCCTCTTCATAAGATGATAAAAGCACATGACAGGGGCTTCTTGCAGTTCTTGATGAACACGGAGTTCCATGAGTCTGGGCCGAAGTCATTTGACGTCAGGGTAATATCAAATAGGTTTGAGTCTACCAAATTATGTGTCCCTCTCATAAAAAATTCATTTAGGTCTTCGACTCTCAGTCTGGTTAGCCGCTTACTAAAAACAGAGTCATATTGGGACTTGAGTAGTACACTCATTTCCTTGCTGTCATCTGTGTAGGACCCATCTCGTCCAAGTAGGGGCCCAATACTAGATGTTCTCGAATTTGATTTGGCATATAATCAGTAAGAACACTGCGACTAGCCAAGGAGTCGAACCCATGCTGCTTTGGCCCACCTCATGGCGAGCGATAGATAGATGACGCTCTAGTCCACGGGACCACACAATTCTCAAGAATGACGCATCCAGCCAAGGTAGATGTTGTACCAGTGTAGATGCCTCTTAGGTCAGAGGCATCCACACCACCGTATGTTTTCCGATGACGGGTACAACATCTAGCTTGGCTGGATGCGTCATTCTTGAGAATGTGTGGTCCCGTGGACTAGAGCTATCTGTCTTTTGCTCACCATGAGGCTGGCCAAAGCAGCATGGGTTCGACTCTTGGCTAGTCGCAGTGTTATTGATCAATACCACTTGCTCGTGGGTACAATAAATATATATATATATATATATATATATATATATATATATATATATATATATATATATATATATATATATATATATATATATATATATAAAACACACACAGGATGAGCCCTTGGTTCACCCAAAGGTATAGGGAGGCCAAAACCAAGTATGCTAGAGAAAGGAAGATGTATAGAAGGCAAAGGACCCAGGAGAATAAGGAGAACAGTCGTAGAGCCAGAAATGAATATACACAGGTAAGAAGGGAGGCCCAACGGCAATAAGAAAATGACTTATCAGCGAAAGTCAAATCTGACCCGAAGATGTTGTACAGCCACATCAGGAGGAAAACAAGTCAGTGACCAGGTAATCAGGCTGAGGAAGGAAGGAGGGGAGATCGCAAGAAACGACCGCAAAGTATGTGAGGAGCTCAACATGAGATTCAAAGAAGCGTTCACAGTGGAGACAGAAGGAACTCCAGAAAGACGGAGAGGCGGGGTTCACCATCAAGTGTTGGACACAATACATGCAACCGAGGAAGAAGTGAAGGGGCTGGATAACATCTCTTCATGGATCCTGAGAGAGGGAGCAGAGGCGTTGTGTGTACCACTAACAACAATCTTCAACACATCTATCGAAACAGGGCGACTACCTGCGGTATAGAAGACAGCAAATGTAGTCCCAATTTTTAAAAAAAGGAGACAGACACGAAGCATTAAACTACAGACCAGTGTCACTAACATGTATGCAAAGTCACGGAGAAGGTTATCAGAAGAAGAGTGGTGGAGCACCTAGAAAGGAACGAGCTTATCAACGACAGCCAGCACGGGTTCAGGAACGGGAAATCCTTTGTCACAAACCTACTGGAGTTCTATGACAGGGTGACAGCAGTAAAACAAGAGAGAGAGGGGTAGGTAGACTGCATTTTCTTGGACTTTAAGAAGGCGTTTGACAGTTTCACACAAGAGATTAGTGCAAAAGCTGGAGGACCAGGCAGGGATAACAGGGAAGGCACTACAATGGATCAGGGAATACCTGTCAGGAAGACAACAGCGAGTCATGGTGCGTGGCGAGGTGTAAGAGTGGGCACCTGTAACGAGCGGGGTTCCACAGGGGTCAGTCTTAGGGCCGGTGCTGTTTCTGGTATTTGTGAACGACTTGACGGAATGAATAGACTCCGAAGTGTCAATGTTTGCAGATGATGTGAAGTTGATGAGAAGAATTCAATCGAGCGAGGGCCAGGCAGAACTACAAAGGGATCTGGACAGGGTGCAGGCCTGGTCCAGCAACTGGCTCCTGGAGTTCAACCCCACCAAATGCAAAGTCGTGAAGATTGGGGAAGAGCAAACAAGACCGCAGACGGAGTACAGTCTAGGGGGGCCAGAGACTACAAACCTCACTCAAGGAAAAGGCTCTTGGGGTGAGTATAACACCGGGCACATCTCCTGAGGCGCACATTAACCAAATAACTGCTGCAGCATACGGGCGCCTAGTAAACCTAAGAACAGCATTCCGACATCTTAATAAGGAATCGTTCAGGACCCTGTACACTGTGTACGTTAGGCTCATATTGAAGTATGCAGCACCAGTTTGGAACCCACACCTATCTAAGCATGTAAGGAAGCTAGAGAAAGTGAAAAGGTTTACAAGACTAGTCCCGGAGCTAAGGGGTATGTCCTACGAGGAGAGGTTAAGGAAAATCGACCTGACATCACTGGAAGACAGGAGAGATAGGGGGATATGATAACAACATATAAAATACTGAGAGGAATCGACAAGGTGGACAGAGACAGTATGTTCCAGAGATGGGACACAGCAACAAGGGGACACAGTTGGAAGTTGAAGACTCAGATGAATCACAGGGATGTTAGGAAGTATTTTTTTGTCAGAGTTGTCCGGAAGTGGAATAGTCTGGGAAGTGATGTAGTGGAGGCAGGATCCATACATAGCTTTAAGAAGAGGTATGACAAAGCTCATGGAGAAGGAAGAGTGTCATATTAGCGGCCAGTGAAGAGGCGGGGCCAGGAGCTGTGAATCGACCCCTGCAACCACAACTAGATGAGTACACACACACACACACACTGGAGGACAGGAGGGTTAGGGAAGACATGATAACGACATACAAAATACTACTGCGTGGAATAGACAAAGAGGTTAGAGACAGGATGTTCCAGAGAGGGGACACAGAAACAAGGGGTCACAATTGGAAGTTGAAGACTCAGATGAGTCAAAGAGATGTTAGGAAGTATTTCTTCAGCCATAGTCAGGAAGTGGAATAGTCTAGCAAGTGATGTAGTGGAGGCAGGAACCATACATAGCTTTAAGACGAGGTATGATAAAGCTCATGGAGCTGGGAGAAAGGGGATCCAGTAGCGATCGGTGAAGAGGCAGGGCAAGGGCTGAGTCTCAACCCCTGCAGCCACAATTAGGTGAGCACACACACACACAAAACACACACTAATATATATAATATATATATATATATATATATAATATATATATATATATATATATATATATATATATATATATATATATATATATATATATATATATATATATATATATAATAGTTTTATGTATTGTTTATACGTGTTGTCTTTTTTTTAGTTTGAACTATTTATAACCTGGCTCGATTATCACCGTTTATATTATATATATCTAAAATTATGCATTTTTTTAATTCTTTGCATTAAAAGGAAAGTA
Organism: Cherax destructor; assembly: GCA_009830355.1. Taxonomy (NCBI): domain Eukaryota; kingdom Metazoa; phylum Arthropoda; class Malacostraca; order Decapoda; family Parastacidae; genus Cherax; species Cherax destructor. The sequence continues at coordinate 19,518 of WNWK01019030.1, read as the reverse complement.
ACATACATAATATTGATTTATAAATATTTGTAGTGAAGAAACTATTAAAAAACGCCCTGAAAATGCAGCAGTATCCCCTCGTTAGTTGCTGCATTTTCTGTCGTGCTCACACTACACTGTTAACTCTTATGGTAAACTTCGTGAGATATTAATATTTTGTAAGATCACTTTTTTTAGTGTTTCCTTTTGAATAACAGTTAGCAAGTTATTTCTTGTTAACTTGACTGTTTTTAAACATCTTTAATTTGACCTGTAAGAATGTTTGCTAGTGATATATAGTCTATCTCACAACCGAAAGGATCTGGGTTCAATTATTGGATGAGGCAGCACATGAAGTGTTACTAGTGTCTGCCTGGAGGGTGTTCCTCTTTGTAAAGCCATGTAGAGCATGTTTTTGGTTGGATGGGTTAGTGTTCTGTGGGTCAGTGTTCTGTGGGTCAGTACTGGGTCAGTGTTCTGTGGGTCAGTACTGGGTCAGTGTTCTGTGGGTCAGTACTGGGTCAGAGTTCTGTGGGTCAGTACTGGGTCAGTGTTCTGTGGGTCAGTACTGGGTCAGTGTTCTGTGGGTCAGTACTGGGTCAGTGTTCTGTGGGTCAGTACTGGGTCAGTGTTCTGTGGGTCAGTACTGGGTTAGTGTTCTGTGGGTCAGTACTGGGTCAGTGTTCTGTGGGTCAGTACTGGGTCAGTGTTCTGTGGGTCAGTACTGGGTTAGTGTTCTGTGGGTCAGTACTGGGTCAGTGTTCTGTGGGTCAGTACTGGGTCAGTGTTCTGTGGGTCAGTACTGGGTTAGTGTTCTGTGGGTCAGTACTGGGTCAGTGTTCTGTGGGTCAGTACTGGGTCAGTGTTCTGTGGGTCAGTACTGGGTTAGTGTTCTGTGGGTCAATACTGGGTAGTGTTCTGTTACAGTACTGGGGTCAGTGTTACTTGATGGGTTCAGACGTCAGTGTTCTAGAGGAAGTACTGAAGTGTTTCAATACTTGAGGGATCAGTACTGGTTAGTGTTCAGCGGACAATACGGGTTGGAAGGTTACTTATGTGTTAAGCGTATTAATATTTATATAACTTTTGTTCTCAATATAGACCGCCTAAACTGAGAGAATACTATGATATAAACTTGAGAAATGAAGGATAGTGTAAGGCGACATTTACAGACGACTAGCGAAGGTGTATTTACTAGGAACCTACTGCAAGTATATAAACTTTTTCCGACGTGACTTGAAGGTGTTTATTTACAGACGTGACTTGAAGGTGCTGCTTACAGCTATTGGAAGGTGCTGTTTACAGACGTGACTTGGAAGGTGCTGTTTACAGACGTGACGTGGAAGGTACTGTTTACAGACGTGACTTGGAAGGTGCTGTTTACAGACGTGACGTGGAAGGTGCTGTTTACAGACGTGACTTGGAAGGTGCTGTTTACAGACGTGACTTGGAAGGTGCTGTTTACAGACGTGACTTGGAAGGTGCTGTTTACAGACGTGACTTGGAAGGTGCTGTTTACAGACGTGACTTGGAAGGTGCTGTTTACAGACGTGACTTGGAAGGTGCTGTTTACAGACGTGACTTGGAAGGTGTTGTTTACAGACGTGACGTGGAAGGTGCTGTTTACAGACGTGACTTGGAAGGTGTTGTTTACAGACGTGACTTGGAAGGTGTTGTTTACAGACGTGACTTAGAAGGTTTTGTTTACAGACGTGACGTGGAAGGTGCTGTTTACAGACGTGACTTGGAAGGTGCTGTTTACAGACGTGACTTGGAAGGTGCTGTTTACAGACGTGACTTGGGAAGGTGCTGTTTACAGACGTGACTTGGAAGGTGCTGTTTACAGACGTGACTTGGAAGGTGTGTTTACAGACGTGACTTGAAGGTGCTGTTTACAGACGTGACTTGGAAGGTGCTGTTTACAGACGTGACTTGGAAGGTGCTGTTTACAGCACGTGACTTGAAGGTGTGTTTACAGACGTGACTTGGAGTAGGTGCTGTATTACAGCGTGACTTGGAAGGAGTTTTACAGACGTGACTAAGGTCTTTTACAGCGTGACTTGGAGTGCGGGTTATTTCAGACGTGACTTGAAGGTGTTTTACAGACTGACTTGGAAGGTGCTTGTTTACAGACGTGACTTGGAAGGTGCGTTGTTTACAGACGTGACTTGAAGGTGTGTTTACAGACGTGACTGAGGTGTTTACAGAGACTGGGGTGTTGTTTACAGAACGTGACTTGGAAGGTGCTTGTTTACAGCGTGACTGGAAGGTGTTGTTTACAGACGTGACTTGGAATTTAGGTGACTGTTTACAGACGTGACGTGGAAGTTTACACGTGACGTGGGGTGTTTCAGACGTGACGTGGAAGGTGTTGTTTACAGACGTGACTTGGAAGGTGTTGTTTACAGACGTGACGTGGAAGGTGTTGTTTACAGACGTGACTTGGAAGGTGTTGTTTACAGACGTGACTTGGAAGGTGTTGTTTACAGACGTGACGTGGAAGGTGCTTGTTTACAGCTGACGTGGAGTTTTAGCGTGACTGGAAGGTGCTGTTTACAGCCGTGACGTGGAGGTGTGTTACAGCGTGACTGGAGGTGTTTTACAGACGTGACGTGGGGTGTTGTTTACAGACGTGACGTGGGGGTGTTTTTACAGCGTGACGTGGGGGTTGTTTACGCGTGACTGGGGTGTTTTTACAGCCGTGACGTGGGGGTGTATTTACAGCCGTGACGTGGGGGTGTTATTTACAGCGTGACGTGGGGGTGTTATTTACAGCCGTGACGTGGGGGTGTTATTTAGCCGTGACGTGGGGGTGTTATTTACAGCCATGACGGGGGGGGTGTTATTTACAGCCGTGACGTGGGGGGTGTTATTTACAGCCGTGACGTGGGGGGTGTTATTTACAGCCGTGACGTGGGGGGTGTTATTTACAGCCGTGACGGGGGGTTATTTACAGCCGTGACGTGGGGGTATTAGGTGACGTGGGGTTATTTACAGCCGTGACGTGGGGGGTGTTATTTACGAAACTGACGTTGAAGGCAACGCTTAAAACTTTATTTACAAGGAGTAGTGTGGAAGACTTTATTTACAAGGAGTGGTGGAGACTGGTTATTTACAAGGAGTAGGGGGTGGGGAAGACTTTATTTACAAGGAGTAGTAGTGGTGGGGAAGACTTTATTTACAAGGAGTAGTGTGGAAGACTTTATTTACAAGGAGTAGTGTGGAAGACTTTATTTACAAGTAATAGTGTAGAAGACTTTATTTACAAGGAGTAGTGTAGAAGACTATATTTACAAGGAGTAGTGTGGAAGACTTTATTTACAAGTAATAGTGTAGAAGACTTTATTTACAAGGAGTAGTGTAGAAGACTTTATTTACAAGGAGTAGTGTGGAAGACTTTATTTACAAGGAGTAGTGTGGAAGACTTTATTTACAGGAGTAGTGAAGACTTTTTTACAAGTAGTATGTGAAGACTTTATTTACAAGTAGTAGTGTGAGACTTTACATTATAGAGCTATTATTGTGTTATTTTTACTTAGGGAGAACATTATAAGTATTATGTGAGAGCCATAATATAATTATTGTGTAAAGGATAGAGCGGGCTGCGTTATTTCTCTCTTATATAAGACTATAGGCATTAGCGTCTGGTTGATACAATATTGAGAGCGTGACTTAAGGCTACATTGTTGCACACACACTGGTACGCACCGGCACCTCTCAGCAACATATCACAATGCAACACTCAGCGTGAGTGCAACAATGCTTTCAATTCTTATATTTTGTATTTACTTACATATTTCCTTAACTGATATATATATATATATATATATATATATATATATATATATATATATATATATATATTTATATATTATATGTCGAGGGTGACGCACTAGGCCTAATTTTTTGGGAGAGAGAGAGAGAGAGAGAGAGAGAGCAAGGTTTGTGAGTGTTTTGTGTAAGAAAGTGAACGAGCAAGGTGGTGTGTGGTGACTGACCTGACACAAGACTTGTTCAACTGATCACAAGGATGTTTTTTTTACTACACTTTTCGCCAGCACTTACAGTCCTACCTACCACTACACAGCAGTAACAAGTACCACTGATACCGTATACCACCTTACCACAAGCAGTAACAGTACCACTTAGATCTACCGTAAGTACCACGACCTTACCACTACAAGCAGTAACAGTACCACTGATACCGTATACCACCTTACCACAAGCAGTAACAGTACCACTGATACCGTATACCACCTTACCACAAGCAGTAACAGTACCACTGATACCGTATACCACCTTACCACAAGCAGTAACAGTACCACTGATACCGTATACCACCTTACCACACTATGAGGGACATGATCATCAAATACAAACATACTGTGTGAAGGAGAAGATAGATTAAATAGGGACACATTAAGGTGCGAGGAGAGGGAGCCAGCTAAAACTTAGTACTGTTACACTGTTACTTGTAAGAAATAATCTACATAAAATGATGGTGGCAAACATTATACACATCTTCAAGACTAGGTATCGTCGAACCCAAGACTAATTTTCGCATATTTATTGGAATTATGAATTTACAAAACGCTTCTTTTACAAAAGATACATGACAAGTTGATTAGTTGATGTTGCTAAAGTTACACTCAAAATCAATTTACACTTCCTTCATATTGTAAGCTTTCATTATTGAGATTTTAGAAGCATTAATGAAGTAACCAGTGAATCAGACAAGTGTCTGACAAGCTCTTAAGTCTTACAATATTATTTAGTTCTATGTCATGACTTGATGAAGGTCTACAGCTGTATATTGTGTACCATCTGTTTGAAACACCCTGTATATTGTGTCCATCTGTTTGAAACACCCTGTATATTGTGTCCATCTGTTTGAAACACCCTGTATATTGTGTCCATCTGTTTGAAACACCCTGTATATTCACCAGTAATAAACATAAACCGTAGTAAACCATCTTTTTATGTGGCTCTTATGCAGTCACTCTTACCTACACTAATGTATATTAATATAATAAAATATAGATTGATGTTGACTTGTCTTGATCACTGGTGTTGGTGTTGTCTTGATCAGTGGTGTGTGTTGTCTTGATCAGTGGTGTAGGTGTTGTCTTGATCACTTATTGTTAGGTGTTGTCTTGATCAAATGGTGTTGTCTGATCACTTGTGTTGGTCTTGATCATTTTGGGGTTGTCTTGATCAGTGTGTAGGTGTTGTCTTGATCACTGGTGTTGATGTTGTCTTGATCACTGGTGTAGGTGTTGTTTGATCAGTGGTGTTGTTGTCTTGATCACTGGTGTTGTCTTGATCACTGGTGTTGTCTTGATCACTGGTGTTGTCTTGATCACTGGTGTAGGTGTTGTCTTGATCATTGGTTTAGGTGGTCTTGATCACTTTTGTAGGTGCTGTCCTGATCAGTGGTGTTGTTGTCTTGTTCACTGGTGTAGGTGTTGTCTTGATCACTGGTATTGGTGTTGTCTTGATCACTTGTTGGTGTTGTCTTGATAACTGGTGTAGGTATTGTCCCTTGATCACTGGTTTTGTCTGATCACTGGTGTGGTGTCTTGATCACTGGTGTTGGTGTTGATCACTGGTGTAGGTGTTGTCTTGATCACTGGTGTTGGTGTTGTCTTGATCATGGGTAAATGTTGTCTTGATCACTTTGGTTTTTCTGGTGTGTCTTGATCATGGTGTAGAGTGTTTTCTTGATCACTGGTGTTGGTGTTGTCTTGATCACTGGTGTAATTGCCTTGATCAGGGGTGGAATTGCCTTGATCAGTGGTTTGGATTGCCTTGATCACTGTGTTGGTGCTTGATTACTGGTGTTGTCTTGATCACTGTTGTAGGTGTTGTCTTGATCACTGGTGTGATATTGTCTTGATCACTGGTGTAGGGTTTTTGTCTTGATCACTGGTGTTGGTTGCCTTGATCAGTGTGGTGCCTTGATTACGGTGTTGATTCTTGATCACTGGTGTTGGAATTGCCTTGATCACTGGTATTGTCTTGATCACTGGTGTTGGTATTGTCTTGATCACTGGTGTAGGTATTGTCTTGATCACTGGTGTAGGTATTGTCTTGATCACTGGTGTAGGTGTTGTCTTGATCACTGGTGTAGGTGTTGTCTTGATCACTGGTATTGGTGTTGTCTTGATCACTGGTGTTGGAGTTGTCTTGATAACTGGTGTAGGTATTGCCTTGATCACTGGTTTTGTCTGATCACTGGTGTTGTCTTGATCACTGGTGTTGGTGTTGATCACTGGTGTAGGTGTTGTCTTGATCACTGGTATTGGTGTTGTCTTGATCACTTGTGTTTTGTCTTGATCACTGGTGTAGGTGTTAGCTTGATCACTGGTGTTGGAATTGCCTTGATCACTGGTGTTGGAATTGCCTTGATCACTGGTGTTGGTGTTAGCTTGATCACTGGTGTTGTCTTGATCACTGGTGTTGGAATTGCCTTGATCACTGGTGTTGGTGTTAACTTGATCACTGGTGTTGTCTTGATCACTGGTGTTGGTGTTGTCTTGATCACTGGTGTTGGAATTGCCTTGATCACTGGTGTTGGTGTTAGCTTGATCACTGGTGTTGGTGTTAACTTGATCACTGGTGTTGTCTTGATCACTGGTGTTGTCTTGATCACTGGTGTTGGTGTTGTCTTGATCACTGGTGTTGGAATTGCCTTGATCACTGGTGTTGGTGTTAGCTTGATCACTGGTGTTGGTGTTAACTTGATCACTGGTGTTGGTGTTAACTTGATCACTGGTGTTGTCTTGATCACTGGTGTTGGTGTTGTCTTGATCACTGGTGTTGGAATTGTCTTGATCACTGGTGTTGGTGTTAGCTTGATCACTGGTGTTGGTGTTAACTTGATCACTGGTGTTGGTGTTAACTTGATCACTGGTGTTGTCTTGATCACTGGTGTTGGTGTTGTCTTGATCACTGGTGTTGGAATTGTCTTGATCACTGGTGTTGGTGTTAGCTTGATCACTGGTGTTGGTGTTGTCTTGATCACTTTACCTACAGTTTCTATGTAGACAACTTGAGATTGAGTGCCTCAGATCAGACCTCCTGGTTCATAAGCTTATCATAAGAGTGTTGATGCTGGCCGTACACAGTCCAGTGTAGGACCCGCCGCCCCGCTGACCAGCAACTGATTTCGGGATCTTATTAAGTCCAGTGATTTCTTTATGAAAGAATAAAGGTGTTGAATATTAAAATTTAAGATAATACCTCCGGAATTTCCCATGTGTAAATGATTAAGCATCTTTCTCGCCGTCGCTGTCAAGGAGCTTCAAACATTCCTAATAATTTACGTATTTGATTGAATTTATACTGGCTGTGAAGGTTTTCTACATTCTCCAGGTCTGCTATTTCGCCTACTTTACAAGGGGCTGTTAGTGTAGAGCAGTGGTTCTCAACCAGGAGTAAATTTACCCCTTGGGGGTAAAAATTACATGGCAAGGGGTAAATATTTTTGGGCAAAACCTGAATAATTTATTTTTTCTGACCACCTTGTTTTTCTGTCCCTTTTTGATGGCGATAATTTGTTTGTATGGAAGTGAGGTGGTAAATGATAAGAGTAATACATCAAGCTGAGGGCGTAAATGATGGAGTAATAAATCAAGCTGAGGGGTTAATGATGGAGTAATACATCAAGCTGAGGGTTAATGATGGAGTAATACATCAAGCTGAGGGTTAATGATGGAGTAATACATAAAGCTGGAGGGTTAATGATGGAGTAATACATCAAGCTGAGGGGTTAATGATGGAGTAATACATCAAGCTGAGGGGGTTAATGATGGAGTAATACATCAAGCTGAGGGGGTTAATGATGGAGTAATACATCAAGCTGAGAGGGTTAATGATGGAGTAATACATCAAGCTGAGAGGGTTAATGATGGAGTAATACATCAAGCTGAGGGGGTTAATGATGGAGTAATACATCAAGCTGAGGGGGTTAATGATGGAGTAATACATCAAGCTGAGGGGGTTAATGATGGAGTAATACATCAAGCTGAGGGGTTAATGATGGAGTAATACATCAAGCTGAGGGGGTTAATGATGGAGTAATACATCAAGCTGAGAGGGTTAATGATGGAGTAATACATCAAGCTGAGGGTTAATGATGAGTAATACATCAAGCTGAGGGTTAATGAGGGTAATACATCAAGCTGAGGGTTAATGGAATATCGCTGAGGTTAATGGGTAATACATCAAGCTGAGGGGTTAATGGAGTAATACATCAAGCTGAGGGGTTAAATGGAGTAATACATCAAGCTGAGGGTTAATGGAGTAATACATCAAGCTGAGGGGTTAATGATGGAGTAATACATCAAGCTGAGGGTTAATGATGGGTAATACATCAAGCTGAGGGTTAATGGAGTAATACATCAAGCTGAGGGTTAATGATGGAGTAATATATCAAGCTGAGAGGGTTAATGATGGAGTAATACATCAAGCTGAGAGGGTTAATAATGGAGTAATACATCAAGCTGAGAGGGTTAATGATGGAGTAATACATCAAGCTGAGGGGGTTAATGATGGAGTAATATATCAAGCTGAGAGGGTTAATAATGGAGTAATACATCAAGCTGAGAGGGTTAATGATGGAGTAATACATCAAGCTGAGGGGGTTAATGATGGAGTAATATATCAAGCTGAGGGGGTTAATGATGGAGGAACAGTGTAGAGCAATAGTCCAGTCTAGAAAATATAAGTGACTTGTATTTTTGGCTTGGCATCTTTTGTTGTGAATGTTTTTTTGTGATCATAAAGATATTGACGGGTTAACTGATGACTAAGTACAGATGTGACTTGAGGCTATGATGAGATGTTGACTTGATGATAGTGAGATGTTGACTGATGGAGCTAATCAGATGTTGACTTGATGACTAGTGAGATGTTACTTGATGGCTAGTAATGTTGACATCAAGTGCAGATGTTGACTTGATGGACTAATTGCAGATGTGACTTGATGTAGTGCGATGTGACTTATGACAGTGAGGTGCTTGATGATGAGGACAGATGTTGACTGAGACTAGTCAGTGTTAGAATACTATGCAGATGTGACTTGTACTAGTCAGATGTTGACTTGAGCTATCAGATGTTGACTTGATGACTATGCAGATGTTGACTTGATGACTAGTGCAGATGTTGACTTGATGACTAGTGCAGATGTTGACTTGATGACTAGTGCAGATGTTGACTTGATGACTAGTGCAGATGTTGACTTGATGACTAGTGCAGATGTTGACTTGATGACTAGTGCAGATGTTGACTTGATCTTATAAGTGGTGAATGGTGTAAGTGAAAACATTGACGTAGCAGTGTGCGAGGCACATGATGAACGTATGTCGTTGAGGAAATATATTTCCTGCATCAGATATTTGAGTGTAAGGAACAAGTGATGTGGAATAGGTTTTGGTATAGAGTGGAGGGGAGGGCGGTGGGGAAGTGGTATCGAGGCGTGACACCGGTGCTGGCAGGCATTTGTGGGGGGGGAGGGTCATGCAGGTGGTATTGGAGGCGGAATTGATGGTGGTGGTGGCGGTGGTGCTGGTTTTTTCTTAGAAGTCTTGGCGCGTCTGTTTGAGAGCGTATTGAGACAACTTGAGGAAGTGGGCAGTGAATGTGCCGACGACCGTGTGTACGTCTTATGTAGCAGTCGTCTGTACGTCTTATGTAGCAGTCGTGTGTACGTCGTGTGTAGCTGTCATGTGCACATCTTGTGCAGCAGCCGTGTGTACGTCTTATGTAGCAGCCGTGTGTACGTCTTACGTAGCGGTCGTGTATACGTCAACATTAACATTGGTGTCAGGGTGTTGCATAAACATCCAATAAGTGTTGGAAGTATCATCTGACTTATTTGCATAAGTAATTATGTGGCGTGTTGTTGTGGAGAAAGCAGTATGTGTTTAGTGGAGAAGTAGAGGGAGGTATGTGGGAATACAGACGTCATGTTGCACATAGTGCGGGTTGAAGTAATGTGCTGGTATTTCCTTAACCTCGCACAAATGAAGACCTTTGCTTGAAACATTCAATTACCAAATTCGTGCGTTCTCGAGATGTTAAGTGACATGCAGTACTTAAATCCGTTTGGCACTTGGTAGTTTGTGGAAAATTGGCGCATTTAGGGTGGCAGTGGTACAATGCCAGACCTGAGTGATAGTTGGAGAGTCAGACTCGTGTCTTGGTGTTGAAACTTGGTGTCCCACACACTACAAGTGCTCGTATAAAGGCAGTACACATGATGGGAGTGTAGGCATTCCTACGCTGTTTGACGGAGTCAACCAGGCTACGCAAAACTCAACAAATTCTCCACATCTTTTTAGACCATAATATTTTAGTGCCACATGTTGTAAGCGGCACTGAAATGTCATGATCGTGACAGTGTCATAAATGCTCCATATATTTTAAGCTATTTTAAATTTTTTGAAAAAGTGTTTATAATGGAAAATCGCCTCTTGCAGCACATTTTTTTTTTAGTTCGTGACGTGAAATTGAACTGTCGGGATGCTTGATAAGAAGTAATTTGCTGTGGCTCTCGCTGGTAGTGTTGGGGAGGGTGAATGTTGTGGTGGTGTGGGATGCCCTGGTGGTGATGGAGGAGTTGTGGGATGCCCTGGTGGTGATGGAGGAGTTGTGGGATGCCCTGGTGGTGATGGAGGTGTTGTGGGATGCCCTGGTGGTGATGGAGGTGTTGTGGGATGCCCTGGTGGTGATGGAGGTGTTGTGGGATGCCCTGGTGGTGATGGAGGTGTTGTGGGATGCCCTGGTGGTGGAGTGTTGTGGGCCCTGGTGGTGTGGGGTGTGATGGGTGCATCCTGGTGTTGTTGGGATGCCGGTAGTAAAATGGTTTTGTGGTGGGGAGGGTGTTGTATAGATGTTAGGTAAGCATCAAACACGGTGTTGGGGAGACAAGGTAAGGTAAAATGTTTTCTATATATCCTCTTTTTAACTATACTGACTTATCTCACACATCTTGGCTCTGTCTTAACATTTCTTTGTCGTGTGAACTTGTGTGTGTACTCACCTAGTTGTGATTGTAGAGGTCGATTCACAGCTCCTGGCCCCGCCTCTTCACTGGTCGCCACTAGGTCACTCTTCCTGCTCCATGAGCTTTATCATACCTCTTCTTAAAGCAATGCATGGATCCTACCTCCACTACATCACTTCCCAGACAATTTCATTTCCTGACAACTCTGTGACTGAAGAAATACTTCCTAACATCCCTGTGATTCATCTGAGTCTTCAACTTCCAACTATGTCCCCTTGTTGCCGTGTCCCATCTCTGGAACATCCTGTCTCTATCCACCATGTTGATTCTTCTCAGTATTTTATATGTCGTTATCATATCCTCCCCATCCCTCCTGTCCTCCAGTGTCGTCAGGTTGATTTCCCTTAACCTCTCCTCGTAGGACATGCCCCTTAGCTCCGGGACTAGTCTTGCTGCAAACCTTTGCACATTTTCTAATTTCCTTATGTGCTTGGCCAGGTGTGGGTTCCAAACGGGTGCTTCATACTCCAATATAGGCCTGACGTACAGGGTGTACAGGTTCTTGAACGATTCTTTATTGAGATGTCGGAATGCTGTTCTTAGGTTTGCTAGGCGCCTGTATGCTTCATCAGTTATTTGGTTGTATACCCTGATACAGTTTTAATTTTCTCAAGTTTCCCATATCTGAGTAGTTGAAATTTCTCTTCATTGAACGTCATATTGTTTTGAGTGGCCCATTTGAAGATTTTGTTGAAGTCCGCTTGGAGTCTTGCGGTGTCTTTGATGGAGGTCACTGTCATGGCAATTCGGGTGTCATCCGTAGACATGTCTGTCTACGTCGGATATGAGGATGAGGAATAGGATGGGAGCGAGTATTGTGCCTTGTGGAACAGAGCTTTTCACTGTAGCTGCCTCGTAATTTACTCTGTTTTCTATTACTCTTTGTGTTCTATTTGTCAGGAAGTTATAGATCCATCTACCAACTTTTCCCATTATTCCTTTATCAAACATTTTGTGCGCTATTACACCATGGTCACACTTGTCGAAAGCTTTTGCAAAGTCTGTGTATATCTGTATTTTGTTTATCCTCTACAAAATCTAGGACCTTGTCATAGTGGTCCAGTAGCCGGGACAGGCAGGAGCGACCTGCTCTAAACCCGTGTTGCCTTGGGTTGTGTAACTGATGGGTATCTAGGTGGTTGGCGATCTTGCTTCTTAGAACCCTTTCAAAGATTTTTATGATATGGGATGTTAGTGCTATCGGTCTGTAGTTCTTTGCAATTGCTTTACTGCCATCTTTGTGGAGTGGGGCTATGTATGTTGTTTTTAGTGAGTGTGGGATGACCCCTGTGTCCATGCTCCCTCTCCATAGAATGCTGAAGGCACATGACAGGGGCTTCCTGCAGTTGAGCACGGAGTTCCATGAGTCTGGGCCTGGGGCAGAGTGCATGGGCATGTCATTTATTGCCTTTTCAAAGTCTTGTGGTGTTAGGATAATATCAGAGATTTTTGAGATGACCAAATTTTGGGTCTCGTTCATAAAGAATTATTTGGATTGTCGACCCTTAGTCTGGGTAACGGCTCACTGAACACTAGAGTCGTATTGGGACTTTAGTATCTCACTCATTTCTTGGCTGTCATCTGTGTGTATGTCCCATCTCGCCTAAGCAGGGACCCAATACTGGATGTTGTTTTTCCCTTAGATTTGACATAAGAGAAGAAGTATTTTTTTCTCAATTTCCTTTATGACTTTTAGTTCTTCCTGCGATTCTTGTCTCTGTAAGATTTCTTCAGCTTAAGTTCGATATTTGCCATTTCATTGACCAGTGCCTCCCTTCGTATTTTAGATATATTGGCCCCTCTCAGCAGCTCTGTGATTCTTCGCCTTCGTCTATATAGGGAGTGTTTCTCTCTTTCTAGTTTACATCTTCTCTTTTCTTAATGGAATGTCCCTTGAGCAGATCTCAAGAACCACAGAGTTATTTTTTTCTAGGCTAAGGTTCGGATCCGTGTTTAGGATATCTTGCCAGCTTGTTTCATTTAGGACATAGTTGACTTGTTCCCATTGTATGTTTTTGTTATTGAGGTTGAGCTTTGTGAAGACACCCTCATGACTGATCACATTTTACTGGTCAGGAGCCCTGTGCATACATGTCTGTACCTCTATTATGTTGTGGTCTGAGTGTATTTCTTTGATACGGTTATATTACGTATCAGATCGTCGTTGTTAGTGAAGATGAGGTCCAAGCGTATTTTCTAGTCTTGTAGGCTCTAATTATTATTATTATTATAATAATGTAGGCTCTAATATTTGCTGGTTTAAGTGAATTTGGTGCAGAGATAGTGTGTGTGTAGGGGTGGGTGTGAGTAACGATTACAATCGTGAGCTAGAGTGTTGATGTTGATATTTTAAGCACATCTAATATTAATATTTTTAAAAGTATACGGATACTTCGGCACATCCTCAATATATATATATATATATATATATATGTCGTGCCTAATAGGTAAAACTGGTCAATTACAAGAACTCGTTTAAAATTAAGTCCTTTCTAAAAATTTTCTCTTATACATTTAAAGATATATTTTTTCATTAATGATAATGTAAAAAATTAAAATTTTGCACCAAAAGAATCTTGAAAAACCTACCTAACCTTATTATAACAATCGCAATTTAATTTAGCCTAATGCAACTAAATATATTTTAGATACGTTTACAATAAGCAAACCCATGAAATATATATATATATATATATATATATATATATATATATATATATATATATATATATATATATATTTTTTTATTACTACAAGTACATGTACATGGTATACAGGCCTAGCTGACATCAGTGACATACTACTATATGAAAGTCCTTGTTATGCTGAGCATTTCGGGCAGATTAGGTCAGTGTCCTGGATGCGACTCACCAGTCGACTAACACCATTAATTTTACTGATGGGCCATAGACAACAGGTGTAAAAGAAACACGCCCAATGTTTCTGCCCTGGCTGGGAATCGAACCGGCCCTCGCGTGTGAAGCGGAGCTTTAGATCACAGTAAACAGGTGATATCAAAATATGCAAGACAACCACTATGAAAAAATAGAGGAATTCCAAGCGCTTTCATGACTACTCACATTATCAAGGAACTATCATGTTCCTTGATAATTTATCTTTAACTCTCTATTTTCATGTGGTTTCTTACATATATATATATATATATATATATATATATTATATATATATATATATATATATATATATATATATATATATTATATATATATATATATATATATTATATATATATATATATATATATATATTATATATATATATATATATTATATATATATATTATATATATATATATATATTATATATATATATATATATTTATATATATATATATATATATATATATATATATTATATATATATATATATATTATATATATATATTTATATATATTATATATATATTATATATATACACCACAACCGCACATATAAAGGGAGGGCTTACGACGACTTTCGCCCGACTTGGACCATTTACAAAGTCACCTAACACACAGAGCGGAGGAGGGTATTTATAGGCAGGCAGACAGGGGAGTTCAAGTCTGTGTGTTAGTGTGACTTTGTAAATGGTCAAGTCGGAAACGTCTCATAAGCTCCTCCCTTTTATATGTGCGGGTTGTGTTGTATTGTTTCCAGTCACGGTATTGACCTTTTGTTATATATATATATATATATATATATATATATATATATCTCAGGTCAAAGCAGACTCAAACCTTGGAAGAAGGTATGCAGTGCAGTGCTTTTCCACCGTACCACACTGGTCCAATACCTTGGCTCCCAGCTAACGCTAGACGTTTTGGTCCAGTGCAGCCAGCCTTCAGGCAGGTGGCTTTCAGCTTTCATCTCATCCCCTGCATGCATCAACCGACGAGAGATATTTACAGTGTTTAGAATTCGCAGAACAGGCGAAATATTCCCAAACACTAATCTCAGGTCGAAGGAGACTCGAACCTTGGAACAAGGTACGCAGTGCTCTACACCGTACCACACGAGTTTCCTTCGACCTGAGATTAGTGTTTGTGAATATTTCGCCTGTTCTGCGAATTATAAACACACACATGGTATATTCAGAAAGTTAATATCTTAGCCTGTGAATTGTGTTTGAAATCGGGTGTTGATATCCCAGCTAAGCCAGGATATTAGGCGTATGAACGTCATTTGTCTTAAAATTACCCGGGTTGACCTTGCCATTCTGAACATGGTATGTTTGGAGTCATGTTGCCGGTGCAGTGGGTGACCTGTCTGTTTAATATGAGAGAGCAGGACATTGGACTCATGTTCATTGCTATATAACATTTATGCTGGTTGGAGCAAGCTTCCACCTGCATTACTCTCTCCACTAAATACGTCTAAACATTGTTCATACTCTTATAAACAACACACAGTCATCTTGCAGTTTACACACACAACCCAGTGTGACTTTGTAAATGGTCCAAGTCGGACCGAAACGTCGTCGTAAGCTCCTCTCTTTTTTATATGTGCGGGTTGTGTGTGTATTGTTCCAGTCACGGTATTGTGCCTTTTTGTTATCTTGCACTTTGTTATTTTCCAACAATAGATCAACGATATACAAAACCGACAGGGTAATGAATAAAACACATGTGCAACACCTAGGTCTGTCTACTGAGACATGTTCAACACCTAGGTCTGTGTACTAGAGACATGTGCAACACCTAGGTCTGTCTACTAGAGAATGTTCAATACCTAGGTCTGTACTGAGACATGCAACACCTAGGTATTCATGAGACATGTGCAACACCTAGGTCTGTCTACTAGAGACATGTGCAACACCTAGGTCTGTCTACTAGAGACATGTGCAACACCTAGGTCTGTCTACTAGAGAATGTTCAACACCTAGGTCTGTCTACTAGAGCATGTTCAACACCTAGGTCTGTCTACTAGAGACATGTGCAACACCTAGGTCTGTCTACTAGAGACATGTTCAACACCTAGGTCTGTCTACTGAGACATGTTCCAATTTCCTAGGTGTGCCCCGTTGCTACTAGAGATGTTCAACACCTAGGTCTGTCTACTAGAGACATGTGCAACACCTAGGTCTGTCTACTAGAGACATGTTCAACACCTAGGTCTGTCTACTAGAGACAAATTTTGGTCTGCACTACAGGCCCCCTATGTTTCTGCTGTGCAAACCCATGCATAGAAAAGTTCAACACCTAGGTATGTCCAGCCCCTAGGTCTGTCTACTAGAGACATGTGCAACACCTAGGTCTGTCTACTAGAGACATGTGCAACACCTAGGTCTGTCTACTAGAGACATGTGCAACACCTAGGCCTGTCTACTAGATCGCCCTACACACCAGGCTATTATTTCATCATTGCTAAACTCTACTATTACATTAGAAGGTATGAAAGTTGTATCTACGTTATGGCGCTTAAGACATATTATCTATTTTAATAATGTTATGTAAAACAAAAAATAACAATTTTAAATGCTAAATGTAATGACAAAAATAATTTAAATTTATTAAAATGTAAATAAATTTTGTTTTGCACCAGTTAAATGATAAGTAAGACACATGACAACACTTAAGTATCTTGAATCCTAAACGTTTCGCCTACACGGTAGGCTTCTTCAGTCAAGTACAGAGGAGTCTGTAGAAGCAGTAGAGATGTGAAGACGATGTCATCAGTCCATCACCCTTGAAGACGTAGTTTTGAGGTGGTCAGTCCCTCAGCCTGGAGTTTTGTGCCATAGTCTGGAACAATGTGAAGTATGAATCGACACTGTGGAGACGTATATACTGCTTCTACAAGCTCCTCTGTACTCGTTGTACAAGAATGGTGTACATTACCCACAACATGAAAATTAGACACATGTGGTGCAACATCTGGGTATCTTTATTGTAGACGATTCGCCCTCCAGTGGCTTTATCAATACACATTCCAGGACATAATATAAAGACAGTAGAACTATGTCCAAGGCCGAGGGACTGATTACCTCATGCTTTGTATATAGTTCAACTGTCTTCACATTATGTCCTAGAATTTGTATTGATAAAACCACTGGATGGAGAAACGTCTACAATAACGATACCCAGATGTTGCACACGTCTAATTTTCATCGTCTATACTAGACTGAAGAAGCCTACTATGTAGGCGTACGTTTCGGAATGGGGATACTTGAGTTGCACCTGTGTCTTAGCAACATATTGTATACCATTTTAATACTGAAGATAATCAATGCACATTAAAATGTTCTCTTATTCTTATGTATTATGGTATGTGAACACTCCTGGGTGGTGAGTGAACACTCCTGGGTGTTGAGTGAACACTCCTGGGTGGTGAGTGAACACTCCTGGGTGGTGAGTGAACACTCCTGGGTGGTGAGTGAACACTCCTGGGTGGTGAGTGAACACTCCTGGGTGGTGAGTGAACACTCCTGGGTGGTGAGTGAACACTCCTGGGTGGTGAGTGAACACTCCTGGGTGGTGAGTGAACACTCCTGGGTGGTGAGTGAACACTCCTGGGTGGTGAGTGACCTCCTGGGTGAGTAGTGAACCTCCTGGGTGGTAGTGAAACTCCTGGGTGGTGAGAGAACACTCCTGGGTGGTAGTGAACACTCCTGGGTGGTGAGTGAACACTCCTGGGTGGTGAGTGAACACTCTGGGTGGTGAGTGAACACTCCTGGGTAGTGATGAACACTCTGGAGTGGTGAGTGACACTCTGGAGTGTGAGACACTCCTGGGTGGTAGTGAACACTCCTGGGTGGTATGACCTCCTGGGTAGTGATGAACACTCCTGGGTGGTGAGAGAACACTCCTGGGTGGTGATTCTTATACACTCCTGGGTGTTCGAGTGACACTCCTGGGTGGTGAGTGAACACTCCTGGGTGGTGAGTGAACACTCCTGGGTGGTGAGTGAACACTCCTGGGT
Organism: Cherax destructor; assembly: GCA_009830355.1. Taxonomy (NCBI): domain Eukaryota; kingdom Metazoa; phylum Arthropoda; class Malacostraca; order Decapoda; family Parastacidae; genus Cherax; species Cherax destructor. The sequence goes on along the minus strand of WNWK01019030.1, from coordinate 1,553 downwards.
GGTGAGGAACACTCCTGGGTGGTGAGTGAACACTCCTGGGTGGTGAGGAACACTCCTGGGTGGTGAGAACACTCCTGGGTGGTGAGGAACACTCCTGGGTGGTGAGGAACACTCCTGGGTGGTGAGGAACACTCCTGGGTGGTGAGTGAACACTCCTGGGTGGTGAGTGAACACTCCTGGGTGGTGAGTAGAACACTCCTGGGTGGTGAGATGAACACTCCTGGGTGGTGAGTGAACACTCCTGGGTGGTGAGTGAACACTCCTGGGTGGTGAGAGAACATTCCTGGGTGGTGAGTGACACTCCTGGGTGGTGAGTGAACACTCCTGGGGTGGTGAGAACACTCCTGGGTGGTGAGTGAACACTCCTGGGTGGTGAGTGAACACTCCTGGGTGGTGAGAGAACACTCCTGGGTGGTGAGATGAACACTCCTGGGTGGTGAGTGAACACTCCTGGGTGGTGAGTGAACATCTTTACCTCTGGGTGGTGAGTGAACACTCCTGGGTGGTGAGTGAACACTCCTGGGTGGTGAGTGAACACTCCTGGGTGGTGAGTGAACACTCCTGGGTGGTGAGTGAACACTCCTGGGTGGTGAGAGAACACTCCTGGGTGGTGAGTGAACACTCCTGGGTGGTGAGTGAACACTCCTGGGTGGTGAGAGAACACTCCTGGGTGGTGAGTGAACACTCCTGGGTGGTGAGAGAACACTCCTGGGTGGTGAGAGAACACTCCTGGGTGGTGAGTGAACACTCCTGGGTGGTGAGAGAACACTCCTGGGTGGTGATGAACCTCTGGTGTGAGAACACTCCTGGGTGGTGAGTGAACACTCCTGGGTGGTGAGAGAACACTCCTGGGTGGTGAGTGAACACTCCGGGTGGTGAGGAACACTCCTGGGTGGTGAGTGAACACTCCTGGGTGGTGAGTGAACACTCCTGGGTGGTGAGAGAACACTCCTGGGTGGTGAGTAGAACACTCCTGGGTGGTGAGTGAGACACTCCTGGGTGGTGAGGAACACTCCTGGGTGGTGAGAGGGAACACTCCTGGGTGGTGAGGAACACTCCAGGGTGGTGAGGGAACACTCCTGGTGGTGAGGAACACTCCTGGGTGGTGAGAGAACACTCCTGGGTGGTGAGTGAACACTCCTGGGTGGTGAGTGAACACTCCTGGGTGGTGAGAGAACACTCCTGGGTGGTGAGAGAACACTCCTGGGTGGTGAGAGAACATTCCTGGGTGGTGAGAGAACACTCCTGGGTACTAAAGACTAAAAAGTACATCATAAAGTGCGTTGTTCTCCCATGAAAGTATTGTGGGCAGCAAACACAAATTCTGAAGAACATATAGTGTGTACACTTAGCAGCGGTGTTTACATACGTAGTTCTGCCTTTAACACCGCAGTTCTACAGTATAAAAGGAAAATGCTTGATTACGACAGTCGTGTTTTTACCCATGTGTGACGTCACGCATCCATGCATGACGTCACACATGAACCGCTTAACAAAAATGTGAATCAATATTTGTCGAAATGTCCGTCAACATTTGCAATCAAATTACTTTT